>JAULBY010073427.1:0-31810 GCA_032358315.1 Ophiocytium majus | reverse complement strand
TGCCGGCGGGTACCAGTGAAATTATGTGCAGAAGTTTGTTCAGTGCTTTAAAAAGTGCGAAAAAACATATGGGACTAGTCTAATGGGTACTACACTAGTACTACAGTAGTACTACTAGTAGTAGTATTACGCAGTATGATGACATGGGTTGAGAGTACAGGTGCAGCCTTGCCAGAAGGTGAGAGTACTGGGACTTGCCTGTTACGTCTTGTTGCTTTACCACCGAGAGACGTTCATGCGCCTGTATTCATGCGTGTTAGCAAGGACACGAAATGCCCCAGGTGGTACGTACGGTATTGAAGGCGGCCGTCATGCCGGCTGGCATGTCAGGCGGCATTGCTGTGCGACATTGCTGTGCCTGCCCTACATCACTGACCACATGCACTGAAGCACTTGTGTACTACGTAGTATTTGTTTACAAACACCATTGGTAGTGTTTTGGCTGCAGTTGTCCTGGATGCATACCAGGCAAACGCCCGCCATGCACAGTGCACCACCGCACCATGGCAGTCCACTGGCCACACACTTTTGTGCTGAAGTACCTATATTCAAGCACTTGCTCGCGGCAAGAGTATAGTAGTATTATGGAAACCCGCATTTGTCTGCGAATAAGGGGCGCCGTACGCACAAACCTAAACGCATGCATCAAATAACGGCCTGGCACCTCAGAAGTGCTTGGCATGTCTGGATGTCGCTCTGTCCGCTGCAGCAGCACCTGCGCTGTGATGTTGACCGCCACAGCAGCACCTGCGCTGTGGTGTTGACCGCCGCAGCAGCGCCTGCGTGTGTTGCTGTATCCCAACTTAGCAGGGGCCGGTGCCGCCATGCAAGCCTAAACTGACAGACCCTTATTACCCGCGTCACGTAGCATGCACACAAACCTCTCACACATACATACCACTACCTTGCGGCTTGGTTTGGCATCTCCAAATTGTTGTCCGCCGCAGCACCACCTGCGCTGTCTTCTTGTATACTTCAGGCAGTGGTACACACTAAGCAGCGGCCGACATGTAACCCCAGACTTCAGTACTTAACCTTGGTTAACTACAGCACAAAATGCAGCGCACCACAAGTTTGCATGCTCTGGGGTCCAGTATCGGCATCACAACGAAGCAGACAGGCAAGGGCACCGGCAGCACGCTACCCCCCCCCCCTCCCCAACACACACACACACGCATGCCAGCAATCATCACAGTCATAGCGTCCCATTTTAATAACTGCTTACAGTGGAGAGAATGCAGCAGCAGCGCCGGCGGCAGGGGGTGCGCTGCCAGGCACCTGCAACTTCAAGTACAACCTCAACTTGCACGCGCGCACCTTGCACACACCAAACGCACGCAAGCCAGGCCTAGTGGGGTGGGGGAGGCTGGTATCGACAGGGGCGGCGGTAGTGCTCACCGTCCGCACTGCGCCGGCCACGCAGAAACAACGAGGGTGGGCAGGCGCTGACTCAACTTCAGCTACTACTCTCCTACTTCAACAAGTGCCGCGCCACCCACGCTGCGCCCCCCCCTGCCCCTCCCCATCCCCCGTGTGCATCACCCCCAGCTTCCCACACATTATGGTGCTGCCCCCCTCCCCCCCTTTGCTCAGCAGCAGTGGCGACCGAGCTCTGGTCCTACCACCACTGTGCTCAGCAGAGCAGCTCCCGGCGCTCTCACATGCCCCGCCGGGCCCACCGCCCCCGCGGCTCAAAATGCCCGGCTGCAGCGCACGCTCTGTACAATGCTGCCGCTACCGCCCCTGCCGCTCCCGCCACTGCCGCCGCCGCTGGCTGGCCACAAACGAGTGGGCGGTGGGTGGGTTGCCCCCCCTGCCCACACACACAAACCACACAAGGGTTACCGGAACGCAGGCGCGACACATGAACCAGCGGGGGGCTGGTCTTCACGCCCCGCGCGCTGCGCTTGGGGGGCACAGCGCCCCTCCTTGCTCTGTAGCGGCACCGGCCAGTAACAGCCTGCCTCGAGCACTGGAGGGGAGCCTGCACCCACCGCCACCACCCGTGGCTTCACTGCTATCACACGCCACAGTGCTCAGCAGGAAGCCTCCCCCAAAACACCCCTGCACGGGCTATACCCTGCCTCGTCGCTGCCCCCCCGCTCCGCCAGAACCACCACCGCGTTGTACGCTGTCGACCAGTGCTGTGGCCGGTGGTCGCCCCCGTGCCGCCCCCACCCCCGCCGCCGCATGGCCGCCGCCACCGCCATCACCATCTTCGCTGTCGTCGAAATTGAGCGTGAGGACGTCTTCCGAGAAATCCAGATCGTCAAACAGCCCCCCCGCCGCCACCGCCGCTGGCGCCGCCCCCGGCGCAGAACGGTCCGCAACCCGGGGAATGGTGCCCAGTTCTTCGGAATGATCCTCGGAACGGTCTTCGGAACCGGGGGTGGCGTCCAGGTCTAGGGAGGTCCAGCCGCCGTCGAGTGAGGCGAGGGAAGAGGAGGGGTCGGCTTCACCGTCGTAGAGAGAGTGGGCGGCGTTGAGCTGGGCGTTGATGAGGTCGAACTTGCCCTGAATCTGGTGGCAGGCCTTGCACTCGGCAATGAGGTCTTCGCGGCGCCGCGCGAGGGCCGCACGCGCCTCCGCAATGTCAAACAGACCTGTAGGGGGGGGGAAGGGGGGGGGGGTGCAGCAGCAGCAGCTGGTCAGCGTGGGTTGGGGTACCATATACTACTGTAGTACTTGGAAGTACTGAAGTATCATACAGTATCATACAGTGTACTTCAGGTATACTACCGTAGTATACACGAATACGTTGGCGTTACTACTTGCAATCAGCAGTGAGGTCTTCGGCACGCGTCTCCGCAATGTCAAACAGACCTGTGGGGGAAGGAAGGGACAGGAGTGCAGCAGCAACTGATCAGTGAGAGGTAGCAACGGGTAGGGGCGTATTTCATCCATGTAATACTTCGGAAGTACTAGTAGTACTACAGTAATACCATAGACATATAATGTACTACTTCACATGTGTACACGAGTGTGTTGGCATTGCTGCCTTGCACTTAGCAATGAGGTCCTCTTGCGGCGCCGCGTGCTAAGCTGCCTGAGCCTGTATGAAACCACTCCCAAAGTGACTAGCCAGCCGCTACGCGTGTACTGCATAAGCCCCGCACGTTCCTGCAAGGCCGCCGCTGTGGCCCTTGTCCAGCTCCATGTGTCCGTGGTGCCTTTGCACTCCTGCTAAGCAGGAGCCGACCAGGCATTGCACACATTAAACGTGTACGGATCTTGCAACCCTACTTGAGTTATCAGCACTTCTCGAAGAGATTTATGTCTACGCCAAACGCACCTGCGAGGTCTTTGCTGTGCAGAAGTTGCCCAGCTGCGTCATCAGCCTTAGAGTTAGTTAGGGCTACTCCTGGACGTGTAAACTAAAGTGAGCATGCTGTTGACATCTCATCATCAGCCACATCATTCAACTAGCCAGCGGCAAGTCGCCACACACGCACCTGCGAGGTCGCCGGTGTAGACCTTGTCCAGCTCTGCCCGCAGATAGAACGGGAACGCGTCCACGAACGGCATCAGGAAGAAGCAGTTGAACTTCATGGCGACCGCGCGCGCGAAGTGCTCCCTCCACGACCCCATAATGTGCCGCACCAGCGCGCTCACAACCGCGCCCGTTCGCGCCGCATTGCTTCGCGTGCACGACGCCTCTTCCATAAGCTGCAGCAGATTCATATAGTCCCTCGCGTTAGTCATCGCCCCCGCCCCACCCAGCCCCGCGCTGTTGGCGGCTTGCCACTGGTCCAGAACGTTCTCTCGCCCCTCGCCCATTCCTGGTTCTGCAGAACGGTCAGTGGAACGGACCGTTCTGCGTGTGCGCTGCGCCACGGCGAGAGTATAGATCTGGACCATGGAGGTGTCGGGGAGGGAGCGGTGGAGGGCGCCGCTGGAGCGTTCGCTCAGGTCCCAGGTGACGAAGCGCGTGAGGGCTTTCAGGTCGTCGCGGCAGCGCACCAGGCAGTCGTCCACGCTTGCCTGGAAAGTTGTACAGTAGTGGAGGGGGGGGGGGGAGAGGGGGTGTTAGGCAACAGGTGGCGAAGCGCGTGAGGGCTTTCAGGCCGTCGCGGCAGCGCACCAGGTTGTTGTCCACGCTCGCCTGTAGGTGGGAATGTATGTGGGGGGGGGGAGGGGGGTAGGATTAGGGGGGCGGTTGCGGGCAGCAGCTAAGGGGGGCAGTGTGCTCAGCAGCAGTGTCAGTGTCAGTGTCAGCGTCAGCAGCAGCAGTGCTCAGCAGCGGAGCAGCAGCGGCAGCGCACCAGGCAGTCGTCCACGCTCGCCTGTAGGTGGGGAAGTGGTACAGTAGTGGAGGGGGGGAAGGGGGGTGTGTGGCGCGGGGAAGGGGTGGGGGAGGTGCAGACCACAGCAGAGAGGGGGTGTGCTGCTCTCAACAGTGCTGCTGCTGCCAGAAGGAGAGGAGAAGCTGAAGTTGAAGAGGGTAGGGAATATGGTCACATACAGCCACAGCTGCAGCGAATAATGCAGCTGTGTTCGTGTGTGCCGCTCAGCAGCAGCTATGGCAGTCAGTCCGCCAACTCAGCCACCACCTGCCTCATCACCCACCTCGATAAAGTTTTCGTAGATGCGGCGGACGATGAACGAAAACGGCTTCTGGTGGCTCTCGCTCATGCTGAGCCCCTCCCTCTTGAGCATGTGCTCCACCACATTGAACAGCCGCTTCAGCACGTGCACCGCGCGCACCCGCAGATTCTCCAGCAGTGGGTCAAACCCCAGCCGTGCCTTCTCCACGGCAATGACGCACGCGGCACGCATGAAGTTGACGCCGTCGTGCATGTCGCCGATGCCCGCGGCGTTTGCGATTTCGTCTTCGGTGATGTCGGGGGACGACATGTGGCGCACCGCAAAGGCAAACTCGCGCAGGGCGCGGTGGTACTGGGCGCCGCCAAAGAGACGGTGGGCACTGTTGCCAACCTCCACCTGCAGGTGCATGGGAGAGGGGAGGGGAGAGGGGGCGGTGCTGCTGCTGAGCAGAGGTGGGCTGGGTGCCGTTGGGCCAGGGGGCACACTGGTATACTTACTCGAAGTACTACTGGTAGAGGGGGGGGGGGGCAGGGGGGGGGACAGCAGCGGGGTCAACGGGGGTTTGTGTGTAAGTTCATGTGGAAGTTCAAGTACAACTTCATGTTGGGAGAGGACATGTGGCGCGCTCAAACTCTGGGAAAGGCAAACTCGCGCAGGGCACGGTGGTACTGGGCGCCGCCAAACAGCCGGTGGGCGTTGTTGCCAACCTCCACCTTTTGGTGCGCGGGGGGGGGGGGGGGGGGGGGGGGCGGCGATGGAGGGAGGGAGGTTAAGCTCCAAGTGCAACTTCAAGTTACCCTCAAAGGTATCTCTGCACCTGGGGGGGGGGAGGGGGGGCAAGGGGGTGGTCAGCAGCACCAGCAACGGAGGGGGGGGGTGTCATACACAGTGTGTGTGCGGCATGTGTTCAACTTCAGGTACAACTTCAAGCTACCCACAGAGGTCTCTTTACTTCAACATGCTGGTAGTACTTAATTACTGTCATGTATTACATGTACTCTGACATGTCATGTTTATGGTGCATACCTCCATGAGTCTGTCCTACTGGTCAGTGTCCACGCGCCCAGCGTCAATGAAGGAGCATCATTATACTTTTCGACTTCATGTTTGCTTCTACTGCTACTGATGTATGACTGTAACATATTACATGTACTTCGAAGCATACATTTATGCTGCATACCTCCATGAGTCTGTCCCACTGGTCAGTGTCCACACGCCCTGCGTCAATGAAAGAGCCCGCCTGCAGCTGCTCACTCTCCAGCGTCTCGCCAAACTGGTCCGGGGGGGCTTGGATGGTGCCCTGGCAATACAGCAGCAGTGAGACACCCACACACAGCAGTTTAGCATTGAAACACCGACATACTCCTGTTTAAGCCCGGTGCAGTGGCGATGTCAGCTGATCCGGCTTAGCAAAGCTGCAGCTGGGCGAGGCCTCGGCTAATGTGCAGCCCGTGCTACGCATGGGGTACACGACTCGAAGGGTGCTCTGACAACAAAACAGCAGTGAAACACTGGTGTACCTGCAGCAAGCTCAAACAACACGATTTGATTCACAAAAGCAGCTCATAAAGTGAAATAGAGTACGTCCAAAAGTGGCTGACCGATGTCGGCCCAGCTGCACCGGGCCGGGTCTGCAGTTACAAAACCGTCACAACTATCGCGGTGAACCATACACGACTGCAAGGTGCACTGCAGCAGTGGGATGGGCGATGCCAAGCGCACACATGCTGCTGAGCACTGCAGACTGCTCAGCAGTGCTGCTTTGGAGACACAGAGCAGCTGAGCACATTGTCATGTATGGGGTTGCCAACCGCGCGCACAACAGGTCCCTCCTCCAAACACACAACACACGTGCTGCTGAGCAAAGTAATGTTAGTGAGCACACAGGGCAGCTGCTCAGCACACGTGGTCGCCTGTACGGCATTGCCGAGCCGCGCACGATCATGTTCCGCCTCCAAGCGCACACATGCTCTGCTGAGCATTGCAGACTGCTCAGCAGTGCTGCTGGGGACACACAGGGCAGCTGCTGAGCACACATGGTTACCTGTATGGCGTTGCCGAGCGCGCGCACAAAGTGCTCCCGGTACTCCTCTGCGCCAGCCTTGAGGTGCTCCAGACTCAGTGCCTGCCACACACAAACAAACATACACACAAGTAAGCCATGTTGGTAACTGCACTCGGCATGATCCCTAGCCCTCAAGGACACTGACCGACGCGTGTGGGTGTAGGGGCTGTCTGGTGTGTGACCAGGTGGGCAAACCATCCCACAGGCTTTGGCCTGTTGTTTTTGCCCCAGCCACAGCAGGATCTGGGCTTAGCAACCTTTTTAGGTGCGCTCACATGTACAACAAGCTCACATGAGTCCGCGGAGGAGGGCAGTTCCAGCAGCAGCAGAGGAAGTGTCGGCAGTGGGTGTGGCCCAACTACCAGCTTGTTCCAAAGCAGTCACCTAAGGTGCCTTTCAAAGTGGCTCACCCTACACATTGTATTATATAGGCGAGCTCATGCGGCTCTGAGATATGCCGCGCTGTGGCACGTAACTTTAATGTGGAAGCCAAGGCTCACAAACTTGAGATCGTTTGCACACAAGGCAACCAGCAACTTCCATGCTGGTGTTTTGCAGCACTCACCGACGATATGTCTGTCTGCATTGCCAGCAGGCGCAAATGTCACTATTGAAGCAGACACACACAACCACAACTTCAATTGAAGGTGCAGAACCCTCTCCCTCTCCATGCCACAGTAGCAGGCACAAACTCCAATGTAGTGGATACACAGCCATCAACTTTGGCATCAAAGTTGTAGCACGCACCGAGCTACTACCCTTTCTATTGCTACACTAGCAGGCGCAAACTCCAATGTTGAAGTTTACACCACAACACACAACTTCAATATTGGAGTTTTGCAGCACTCACCGACATCTCCCTCTCCGTAGACACCTGGCGCGCCTCCGCCTTTGTGAGCTCACAGAACGACAAGTTCAATGTTGAAGTTTACACCACCACCACACAACTTACATAATGAAGTTGCAGAGCTCACCGACATCTCCCTCTCCGTGGACAGCAGGCGCGCCTCCGCCTTGGTGAGCTCGCGCTGCAGCAGGGGAACGATCCTGGCAACGTTCCTCTTGTAACAGTCCTCCACACGCCGTTCCAGGAACCGGCGCAGACGCGACACGCCCACGCGTGGCAGTGCCTGCTCAGCAGCAGCAACACAGCGGTAGTGGTGCTCAGCAGCGGCGTGGTGCTCAGCAGCAGTGGTGGTGCTCAGCACCGGCAGCAGCGGTGTTCAGCAGCAGTAGTGGTGCTCGGCAGCAGCAGTGGTGCTCAGCAGCAGCAGTAGTGCTCATCAGCAGCAGCGGCGCCAAGCAGCAGCGGCAGTGCTCGGCAGCAGTAGCGGTGCTCAGCAGCAGCAATGCTATGCAGTGGTACACCAGGATACTGGCGCCAGCGCACCCCTAGCATGTGCTCAGCAGCTAACTGGGGCACACACTGCCACCGCAACAGCCGCCAAACCAGTGCCACCACCGCCGCTACCGCCTAGTGCCGAAGCAATTACCTGGGTCACTTTTACTTTTGGTGTACTTGTGTGTTTCCAAACTTATCTTAACTTATCCCCGCCCCTACGTTTTTGCGTAGTCATCTACATTTTTTTAGGGCACACTGCTGCCAAAAAGCGTTGCGAGACTCGCAAAGTATTGCCATTGGTCGGCTACTGCAGTAAGTACTGGACCAGGGCAACAACTGCGACTGGTTGATGGGCTGTGCAAAGCCGCGATTTCGTGTATACCGGGCCGCCCATACTGTCCAGCATGACCCTGGGTTCTTATAACTTCTTAAGTCTCCACAGGAGCAGGTTTAAACAACTGTAATGCTGTACATGGTACTGACACCACAACACCCACCAGTGATCCTGCAGTAGGGCCCAGCTTGGCGGCCACGTGCATAGCATCATCTCGTTCCGCACCCCTGTATACGCCGAAGTACACATGTAGTGCACATAATATGTACTACAATGGCCCTACTATAGTGCATGTTACCAACACCATACTAGGCCCCGGTACAATTCCTGTTCGATTTTGGCCAAATTCCTGATTCTTGGCCCTTTAAAGAAAGCCAAAATTCCTGTTTTTCCCCTGAAATTCCTGATGTTTTTCCGGCTCCAACTGCCTTAAAATGCAATAAAATTGTAAAAATAGCATTGATAAATTGCAAGCGGCGTGTATCACACCATATTGCACTTTACCAGCAGCTTGTCCTCCACAATCTGCACCAGTTCAATAGCTGCCGCCAGCGCGGTGCTGCTGAGCACCGCCTCATGTGCTGCTGAGCAAGTGAGGCTGTGCTCAGCAGCAGCTGCCAGCAGGCCTCAATGTTCTGCTGAGCAGCATGCTGTTCCTGCCAGGACACCACTATGACATCATCTGCAACCACAAGTGTGTGCAATCGACTCCTCTCACCCTGGCAGCCACACTGGTGCCCGCCATAACAAAAAATAACGGAGTTCAGAGGAGTTATTGCGAATCAGGAATTTTTCCCTGATTTGCCTCAAGCCTAGGCAAAATTCCTGAAAAAAGTCCTGCAGGATTTTTACTGGGGCCTACACCACACCACCCACCAGTGATCCCGAGGTAGGTCCCAGCTTGGCGGCCACGTGCATAGCATCGTCTCGTTCCGCCCGCCGCACCCCTGCCACAAATGCCTCATTGCTGAAGTAGGCAGACTCCCGGCCGCGGCCCACGCGGCCTGATGGAACGCTGCTGAAGAACGGTCTGCAGAATGCAGAAGGTTCCCGGAAGTGCACGGTATTTATCGTCAGGGTTTAGGGTTGGTCATGGGTGTGCGGGATGCTGGAGACGGGTGTGATGCTCCAATTGTATGAGACACCTGCCTGCTTGCCCGAACACTGCTGGCAAACAGCCTGTCTGGAGGGGAACGCTGCTGAAGAACGGTCTGCGAAATGCGGAAGGTTCCCGGAAGCGCACGGCTTTCACCATAAGGGTTTCGATTTTGTCATGGGTGTGTGGGATGGGGGGGTGTGTGTGACGTGCCAGCTAACGAGACACTAGCCTGCTGAGGCATACACACACTGTCCAGTGTGTGTGAAATGCGCAGTGTTGCTGTGATGCACCTTCCATGTCTTTTGCGGCGCGTACGATACTGCTTGGGTTGGCTGCGAATGAGCACAGGCACTTGCAGTGTGAACCGCCACTCACCCTCTGAGCACAGGTCTGCCTGGGCATGCATGTTGTGCGTAAATACTTGAAGTAGCACTTGAAGTAGTACATTTACTCACACACAGTGCGTACACCAAGTACCTGGGGCAGGTACCCAAGTATTTACTCTCCAGTTTGAGTATGACTCATCCGCATCCCAGGTTACTGGGAGGCACCACGCCACCTGTGTCTACCTGGGTCAGGTACTCAAGTACTTCTGAAGTATATACCCAAGTACTAATTTCCACCAGTAGGGTCCTCGTTATGACTCGCCGGCCCAGCTTCTTGCTGCAGCCACATCCCAGGTACTGACAGAAACTGCACCACCGGGGCTCATCGCACAAGTGAGCCCTGTTTTTTATTGTACTCTGCATCATCCCTAGCCCTCATGGACACTCACCGGCGCGTGCAGGTGTGGGGGCTGTCTGGTGTTTTCGCAAGGTGGACAAATCGCCCCAAGGCTTGGGCCTGGCGTTTTTGCCCCAGCCACGGCAGTATCTGGGCTTAGCAAGCTTTCAGGTTTCTTTCACTCTTGTTCGGCCACGCGCTGACCCCACACATGTATTCTCAGTGATGAAGTTCTCATGGGTGGGCGGCGCCACGAAAGCACACACATACTTCAACTCTGCACCTACTGCAGTAGTGAGTTTGTGATCTTCAAGTCTACCTGCCACTTCCATCTGCCTTTAACCTCAACTCACCCTCCCGGCATCTGGCTGTACATTTTGCCCATCAGCGGCGCAGCGATAAAATCCTAAAGGTCCTCTGCAGTGCTGAACTGCAAGCACGTACTTCAAGTACATACTTCAACTGTGCACACACTTCAAGTTTACTTCAACTCAGCTTCAAGTCTAACTGCACCTTCAACTCACCCTCCCAGCATCTGGCTGTACATCTTGCCCATGAGCGGCGCAGCGATGAAGTCTTCAAGGTCCTCTGCAGTGCTGAACTGCGGCAGCTTGGTGTCCAGCTTTGTGCACACCAAAACCGTGCGCTCCAGGGAGGGGTCCACCTGCATGCATTCATGAACACAAATTCATGTCATGCACACATGATCACACATGAACGCGAATAAATTCATTGCCGGTGTACACCAGAAACTGCTGTGCGCTCCAGCGAGGGGTCCGCAGGTCTGCACGTGTTGATGGACATGAAAGATTGAACATGAATGCATCAACGTGACAGAATTTATGGTCAGTGCAACTGAGCACAGGGTGTTCCAGGCAGTGCTCTGCCTGCTGCTCACACCAGCATACCTCGCCAACCTACTGTAGCTCAGAGGCGTGTGGTAGTTGCGACATACGTTGCGTTGTTTTACCAGAGGCCACTCCTATGATTGCATTGCGTGTGGTAGCATGCTTCCACTCCGTGGGTGTCATCCACAGTGTACGCAGAGTACAATTTAGTCTTGGCAGCTCATGATTAGTGTACTGGTACCACCACTCATGTGCGCGCCCACATACCTGCATGATAGGGGTGTGTGTGGTTGCATGCCTCCAGTCCATGTTGTCCTCGACACAGAATATCATGCACTTATTAGCAGTATATTATGTAATTAAAGGCCACTCATGTGCGCGCTCACGTACCTGCATGACTACGTTGCGCGTGGTTGCATGCCTCCAGTCCGTTGTGTCCTCGACGCAGAGTATGATGTAGTCCTGGCACCGCATCTTCTGCAGCACCAGCTGCTCACTCTCCTTGGCCGCCTGCATACATGTGCTCAGCAGCATATATGTGCTCAGCAGCGCGATGACTCACACACGCTAATGTATGTGCTCAGCGGTAGCAGATGACACACACATGCGCAGCACCAGCTGTTCACTCTCCTTGGCCGCCTGTGCACATGTGCTCAGCAGCACACACGACACACACACACAAAAGCTAGCTCAGCAGCAGCAGATGACACACACTCCTTGCGGCGCACATGTTGCTCAGCAGCATACATGACACACACACCACACACACACATGATGTGCTCAGCAGCAGCAGCAGATGATGTGCACACATGCTCAGCAGACAGCGCTCGTTCTCCGTGGCCGCCTGCAAACGTGTGCTCAGCAGCATACGTGTGCTCAGCAGCGCAGTATACATGACACACACATGTGCTCACCTACTGCGCACATGTTCACGAGACGGCACTCAATGTTTCTCCTGAGCACGCAGGCACAATGCCACATCTGCTGCTGAGCACAAAATGTCAATCAAGCGCCTGCTGCTGCGTGTCGTGGTGCCTCCCCTTGGGCGCACTTGTGCTGAGCATACTGAGAAGATGCTATTGCTGCTGCTGAGCGCACAGTCACAATGCCAGCTCTGCTGCTGAGCACGAAATTTCATCTGCAGTAGCGCCTGCTGCTGCGTGTTGAGGTGCCCCCCCTTGTGCGCACTAGTGCTAAGCACACCACACAGAATCTGTGTCACAGATGCTATTGCTGCTGCTGAGCACGCACACACAATGCCGCTTCTGTAAAATGTTACCTGTAGGAGCGCCTGCTGCTGCGTGTTGAGGTGCCTTCCCTTGGGCGCTTGTATGAGTCCGGGGGTGTCGATGAGTATCATGTTGGGGCAGAAGCGGTACTCCATTCGGATCACAATCTCGCGGGGGTCAAAACACCTGTGGTGACGTGAGCACAGGAGCAGTGGACACAGCAGCAGCAGTGCTCAGCAGAAGCTGTACTCCATTTGGATCACAATCTCGCGGGGTCAAAACAACTGCGGTCACGTGAGCACAGGAGCAGTGGAAACAGCGACACTGCTCAGCAAGCCGCCAAGCAGAAGCGGTACTCCATGCAGATTGTAACTCGCGGGGGTCAAAACACCTGTGGTCCTGTGAGCACAGGAGTAATGGACACTACGGCTCAGCCAGCAGCCATTGTTGGGGCAGAAGCGTCATGCCGCGCACAATTTCGGGGGGATGAAAACTCCTGCGATCATGTGGTCATGGGAGGGGTGGTGGACACACTCGCAGCAGTGCTCAGCGGGCTGTCAGCGGGTACTGGGGTCACGTGAGCACGGGAAAAGTGAGACAAAGCACCTGCGGTCACAGGAGCACAGGAGAGACAGATGCAGCAGCAGTGCTCAGCACATAGCCAGCAGGTACTGGGGTCATGTGAGCACGGGACAAGTAGCACATGTGGTAACGGGAGCACAGGAGGGACAGATGCAGCAGCAGTGCTCAGCACGTAGCCAGCGGGTACTGGGGTCATGTGAGCACGGGACAAGTGAGTCAAAGCACCTGCGGTCACTGGAGCATGCATGTGCAGACTTTAGTCTGGTCTGACTAGGGCCTGTGAGCAATGGACACGTGCTCAGCAGCAATTCTCCTGGGAAGGCAAAACGGCAATGCTCAGCAGGCAGTGGTGTGGTCAACGCAGGCACTGCATGTGATGATAACATACATGTGCACATGTACATACACTGCCCTCACCTTATGTGAATGGGGTCCCTCTCGAGCCTCGTGTTCTGCGATTAATTGAAGTGTACACGTGTTCGCGTACACCCAGGTGTACATGCACGTAAATGTGTACATGTAAAAACACTGCCCTCACCTTATGGGGTCCCTCTCGAGCCTTTTATTTTCCGCCTCGATGTACGCCTGTATTTCTGCCAGGGACCTGCACCCAAACACACAATGAATGAATGAATAAACAAATGAGTGAATGAATCAATGATGAAGTAACACACAACTTTGCAACTTTGCTGGTTGGGGCCTGTATTTCTGCCAGGGACCTGCACCCAAGCACACAATGAACGAATGAATACATGAATGCATGAATAAACTAATGAAGAATGAATTTGCATGCAACTTCGGACTTGTTGACTTTGCTGGTTGGCACAGGCGCAGTACGCGACGCACGGCAGTGCAGTGCTAGGCAAAGTGCGACTCTTGAACCAACGCCTGCCAACATGCCACGGCTATCTACAGCCATGTGCTGCTGTGCGTGAGCAGCTTGCGCATCTCTTTTGCCTTTCTGAAAGTGTTTGTTTATGTTAAGCTCCCAAGGTGCAGCACGATGTTGCTCACGCGGTCAGCCCTAGCTGTGAGTGTAGACATGTACATGTTATGTGTGCATCCACAACTATGTACATGCGTGCACATGTACATGTGTCTTCACAAAGTATCTGTAGGAGTACAGGGTGCCACTGTCTGTGCCGCTTGCTTGTGCCCCGCACCACATGGGTACCCTACATACATATGCTACAGATGTATTTGCTGTACATGTACTTCAGGTACGTGCATTGACTAACAGTGTTGTACATTGCACTTCAAATCGAAGCACCGCCACTGTAGGCCCCAGGCACACACACTGACGACTTGGCACTTGTGCCGTGCACAGTGCGCTCCTCCATACACATACTACTGTAGTACACTGTATATACTTGAAAGTATATACTTTTGAAGTGCTTTGAAGTACATACCACATCTGGTATCGTTCCTAGATGAGTTTTCATATGGTATGACATATACCTCATACGAAGTACATGGATATATATACATCTTGCTCGCATTATATCGCATATAACAGCATACAAGTGTGTGTGCAAGACGTGCCGCAGACTTTGGCGTGCAAATTGAGGATTTGAGGTACAGTGCTGCCATGGTTAGGGGTGTGCTAAGACGGCATCAACTACAATACATGCAGCAGATGGTGGCACAACGCACAGCAGGCGCATGCGGTACTTGCAGCGGCTGTGAAAATACTTCAAGCACTGCAAGTACAGCCCTGCTACGCAGTATATACCACAGTATAGTACAACTACATGCGAATGTACCTGTGTAGTGTATTAGGATACAAGTGCTGCGGGCCCTCGCACCCCACCACGCAACATGACTGTATGCAATGCCTTACATGCTCCAGTATACTAGAACCACATGTGTGTATGTACCTGTACACTTGCAGTACCAATGTCGTATGTATAGCTATATACAATGTACTTCTGAAGTATATGCATAATTGATATAGTACACTTAGGTATACAGTTCGGGATGTAAGTCCCGCTGCTGTAGACATACTTCAAGTACTTGCAAGTACAGCTCTGCTATGCAGTACCGGTACTTTATAGCACGAAGTACTTGGAAAGTATGCTTGAGTATACTAGAACTACGTGTGCATACATGTACCTATACACTTGAAGTACCAATATACTTTGTGAAGCATACACTTTGGGATACAAGTGCTGGGGACCTAGCACCCCGTGGTGCCACCACGCCACATAACTTGGTTCTGTGAATGCCTCACTTCTGCCACCACGGTACCCGACACCCACTTCAAACTTGTGTGCTCAACACTTGTGTGCTCTGTGTAATGTCAGTTGTGCACGTGTGCCTACACACGCATGTACACATTCAGCGGTGCAAGCCCTGGCAGTAGTCTGTGGGACACACAGCCCCGCAAAACTGTGCAAGCATGTACTTCTAACGTACTACTAGTAGTACATGCATGTAAAAGCAGCATACTTGCTTACTACTTCTGAAGCACTTCGAGAGTAGTGTATAAGCATGTAAGCATATGCGCACCTAAGCTCCAATACTGTACTACGCAGTATGTAGTACTTCGGAAGTACTTAATACCTGTAATAAAATATGCTGCTGCATATACATGTACTCTTAGGTATGCTTCTAAGTATGCAGGAAGTAACACAGCCATGTGTGCACATGCCTCCTCGCTCCTGTTCTCCAACGCTAGGTAGCGCCGCGGCTGGTCACAATCCTGGTTTATATCTTAAAAGCTTCAAAGTATGCTCTTAAGTACGCACTACTGAAGTGGGAAGTGATACAAGCATGTGCCCACCTGGGCTCCTCTCTCCCATTCTCCAACGCTAGGTAGCACTGCGGCTGGCCACAGTGAGGGTTGTATTTACAATGCTCATCATATTCTTTTTTAAAAATACAGTGCACTCGCTGTATGCTGCGGGGTGGTGTCACCGTCCCTGACCCCGCACTATATCGAGCCCCCCACTTCATCGACTGTAGGCTTGCTATGCACTTGTACACAATCATGTGGTACGTGCCAGCTGCAAGGACCCCGCACTATACCGCAAACCGCACTGCTCCAAAGCGCACTGTGTCGCGAGTGCACTGTCTGTATAGGAAGTAATAGGATCATGTGCACACCTGGGCTCCTCTCTCCTGTTCTCCAGTGTGAGGTAGCACCGCGGGTGGCCACAGTCCGGGTTGTACTACTGGTACTATGATATACATGTATTTATAGTATGCTTCTAAGCATGCAGACAGTAATAGAACCACGCGCACACCTGGGCTCCTCTCTCCCGTTCTCCAGTGTGAGGTAGCACCGCGGTTGGTCACAGTCCGGGTTGTACTGCATGCGCAGCGCAATGGGCCGCCGCGTCTTGGTGCCCCCTCCAACCTGCGCAGTGTTGCACAGAAATATACATTGAAAACCACGACGGTATAAATTAATTATGCACAGACATGTGAATTAAGTTGTTGTCATTGACGGATGGTATACTATGCTTCGCGGTACATCGAACTACAGTAGTATTTGTCAAGGTTCATGTGTGTACATGCCCCCTCCCACCCGCATTAGGACGCAGAGAAATGTGCGTTAACGCATGGTGTACCATAGTTCGCAGCACAGCGTTTTTGTCAAGGTACAGTGCACTCGCGACTCAGTTCACTTTGATTTAGCGCATTGAGCGGTTTAGTGCGGGTTCCGGAGGCCTCGTCGTGACCACATGATTGCTACACTGATGTTATACAAAGTGCTGTTTGATTTACTGCGTGTCTCGCTTTAGTGCGGGGTATACACAAGCATGCGACAGTTACAGAGTGGTATGCTACACATCGTACTTCAGGTATAAAGTACTACAGTAGTACATGTATAAAGTGTAAGAGTGTTGTGTGGTGCAGCAATGATGGGTGACCGGCATGTCAACATGTGGCGCAAAATGGGATGCATGCCCTTGCCTTGTTAGTTGTATGCCTGGGGCAACCGTTTTTGTTTTTTTTCCCGCCCAACTTCAGCGCCGTTCATACACTTCCACTGATGCGAGACAGCTGAGACACACCAGCACTACCTACACAGCCGGAACTGCAGCACTGTACATTTAAAATCAATACATACAGATAATATCTGTCGGGTATACTTCAAAGTATTGATGTACACAAAAACCATAATACTTCGCATAGTTGTACTGCAGCCACACTAGCTAGGGGATTGCCCTCGCGCTACATGCGCTACACACTTGGGGACTGCCAGCTGCGGCACCGTCAATACAATGCACACACATTGAGCAACGGGGTAGCGCCAGCCGGCCCACAGCCCCACTGAGACTGCAAACTTGACCGAATGCTGTACTGAAGAAAATATGTACATACTTCGAAGTATATACTACGTAGTATATACTTCAGTGTATACTTGAAGTGAATCATATTTTTGTAGTATTATCATGGGGTCTGAGTCAGCGCTCGGGGTGTGCACTCTAACGAACCGACTTAGGCAACAAAAGAGGGCGTGTGTTACACTTGAAGTAGCGCAATGGCTGTGTTGAAGTTGTACAGTTAGAGCTACAGTGCACTCGCGACTTAGTGCGGCGTAGTGTCACCCCCTAGCACCCCGCACTTAAGCGAGACCCGCACTAAACCAGATAGGGCATTGTGTACTGTTTATACAGAATCATGTGGTCTGTGACAGGTTTCTGGACCCCCCAATTAACCGTATACCGCCCGGAATCACAGCAAACTAAATCGCGAGTGCACTCTACTTCTTATCATCGTGGGGTGTGAGCCAGGCGGTGGGCCCCATACTAGCTTCACAACGCCCAACAGCAAACCAACTACTAGTAGCGCAGCGAGTGAGGGGCCGTGCTACACTTAAAGTAGCGCGATGGCTGTGTTGAAGTTGTACAGGTAGAGCTAACACCCACCTGGTTGAACTGGAACCCCATGAGTGCCTCTATGAGGGCGCTCTTGCCAGAGGTCTGGTGCCCCACCACCAGCACCGCCGGCGAGTCGAATGGCTTATGGAAGTCCTGTTGCACGCGCACGGTACGCGCACAAAGCGTGTGTGTGTGCTCAGCAGCAGCGGTGCACATGTGCTCAGCAGCAGCTGTGCGCTGTGATTAGCAGCAGCTGTTGCGCCGCAAAGTTGCTTGTTGTAGCAGTAGCACAGGGCTGCGTAGAATATGGTTTTATGGCGTCGGTTACTGGTGCAGGTTGTACTTAGCCGTAGCTAGCGAACGGAGTGGTTCGGCGCAAGCAGAGCTGTGTGGGCGCAGCAGCAGTGAAAGGTGTGTAGCAAGGCGGCGGTACCAAACGTGAGGTGGGTATTCCACACTGCACCGTGTAAAACACCCACCCGTTACACATACAGCAGTCAAGGCCTGGCTCGTACAGCTGTGCAATGCCAGCACACACACAACTAGCAACACTGTGCACATGAAGTTGAAGTTGCATGCCTTGCAACAATGCAGCACCCCCGCGGATCACCATGCCCCTGTTCCGGTGGCTGCCTGAGTGATGCACCACCGCCCTCCCAGCCAAAACATTTTACACACTGTTGGCAGCCCCTGACCTGCCTGACAGACAGGCACCACCAACACCTCAACTGCCACTTCTAGTCTGCTGCGAAAGTTACAGGCGACGCGTCGCACTGGGGCAACACAGTAGCAGCGGCGGTGCGGCAGGCAGCTCACCTGGGCCAGAGAGTGCAACATGTTGTAGGCCTCGTAGAGCTGCTCCCGGTGCTCCTGTTTGGCGGCGCCATCCGGTGTTTGTGGAGGCGGCGGAGCAGCGCCACCCCGTAACCGCTCAGCGGCCACTGCCGCAGGGGAGTAGCACCCCAACACCACCCTGGCAGCGCTGCTGGCCCCTGACAATACGCTCGGCGCCAAATGCCCCAGGATAAGTGCGGCCGCCACGGCGGCGGCGGCTACGGCTCGAGGCAGCAGCCACGCCGCTCGCCCGCAGGCGCACGTGTGCCTCATGCCTCGCAGAGGCGTAGGAGGCTGCTACTTGCAAAACCAGGAGGGGGCGGGTGCGCCGCAGCTATTTCGCAAGGGTGCCTGCCCACTGTGGCGAAGAAGGGCTTGGCCCAGGCGGGTGGCGCAGCGCAGGCGGCGGCTGGTGGCGGGGGCGTGCCGCCGTCTGTTGCTGTGCTGCCTGCCCTCAGCTTGTGTGATGGCAGGCTTGCGTGTGCGAGGCTGACCAGGGGCAGGGAGCACACCCCACCAAGCTGTATCGTGACCACAGCTTACAGGATGCGGCGGGCAGAGGGTGGTGGGACTGTCGGCGGCCCTTACGCTGCCGTTCGCCACGCCGCCTCGAGTCACGTTGCTGCTGTTCCTTGTTGCCCGCCTCTTGTTTGCTTTGCGCACACATTGCAAGCTAAAACCAAAATGGGTCAACGGCGAAAGAAGAAAGGACTCACAATACCCGGGTATTGACGGGTCTTAACCCCTCCCTTCCCTTTCTTTGCCTGCAAGAGAGGCCCAAGGCTGGGGTGCACCTGACGGCAGCGCGTGCCTCAATGCCGGTGCAGTAGGTGTGGCGGAGGGCGCACCACCAGCTGCACCAGCAGTGTTTCGTCGCAGCTCAGCTGGCCGAACCCGTGGCGTCCGAGCCTGCTGAGTGTGGCAACAGATCTCAGCAGCAGTGTGTGCACAGCACAGTCACCAGCTTGATTGCCGGCGGTCCCAAGCTGCCGCCAGCGGCCCCCCTGTGGTGACGCACAGGTGTATCACAGGAGCAGACCTGGCTGGAGGGGAAGGAGAGGGCAGGCAGAAGCGGGTGCGCGGCAGCGCCGGCGGCGCATAGGCCGCCCCGGCTGGCGACGCAGCCCGCGCTGGGCAGCTGCAGAGTTGCAGCAGTGCTCAGCTGAGAGGGTCAACAGCAGCGCCTCAGGTGCTTTTTGGGGGGGAGCGTGGCGCGCTGGCACCCGTGGGGAGGGGTGAGGCAGGATGGAGCTGGGAGGGCCGGTTCCGACGTTCGACGACCTGTCAATAGATGACAACCTCAGCCAGCTGGAGCGGGTGGTCAAGTACTCAACCAGCAGCATCGCCCTGCAAAGGCTGGTGCATGTCAAGGCAAGTGCAAGTGCTCAGGCCCGGCAACAGCGAGAACCCCCCACTGTGTTTACGCTTCCAGCCCGGCATTGATAGTCAACTGTTTGGGGCAGTGGTGGCGCACGCTGTTACAGGACCCGCGTGTGGCGTTTATTGGAGCAGCGGCAGCAGCAGCAGCGGCTGTGGTCCCTGCCCTACACCACCTGGCAAGCAAAATGGTACCGCAGGGGTTTGCTAGACAGCCAGTGATAACTCCCCTGGCATTTGTGCTAAAAACCTAGTTAATTGGCGGGTTGGAAGGGCATTTGCTGCAGCGGTACTACATGCAGTTGTCCGGCTGACCCAGCCAACTTGTGACAGCAAGCTAGCCGGAGAGTGTGTCTGCACTACTCAAGCCGCGTACCAACGGCATGCGCACACAGTGACCGGCATGGACGTGGAACCAATGCTGCTGTGCCAGCGGCGGCGTGGCACAAAGCACCACCAGGCACTTGGAACCGCGTGTGGCAGAATTTTTCCTCAGCTTTTTCGGGACATGTGTACCGGGAGACGCTGTGACTCCATGTGGGGCTGCTGGTTTCAAAGTGCTGCTGGATATTTATGCGGCACTTTAATTCCATTTGAAGGTGGCATTTGCACAATGCAGAGGGCGGCAGTTTCACCTCTGCACTTGCATGCACTTGCAGACACACCACGGACGATCACGTACACCTGGACCAGCATTGACTGCGGCACTTTTGGTACACTACAGCAGCACACTGTCCCGCAGCAGCATAGCGCCGACCACACCTTGCGGCGCCGCGACGCAAGGCTGCGAGGACCAGCAGCTGCTGAGCACACATACACAAGTACTCACTGACTGTGTGGGCTGTCTGGTGTTGACCAAATGGATAACATCAACCAACGGACTCTTGTCCTGGTATTTTGCCCCAAGGCAGTATCTGGGCTTAGGTTTATCTCACATGCAGAAATGCTCATGGTGCTTGCGTATGCACGCGCAACAGAGGTGGCAGCGATGGCAACCCCTGTGCAGCAGTGCTGGCCACTTATGCAGCGCTGCCGACACACATAAGCACTGGCGTCCCACTTTGTGGCGTGCTGCTTGGTGCATCACCACCGCAGCGGCTGAGCGGGCAGCACCAGACCTGGCACCAGCCATGCAGCAGCTGCAACATACTTTTGAACTACAGACATTATACAGCAGCATTGTGTGTACCCAACACAAACCTCAAGTGGTTTGCTCAGCGCTGTGTGTGCAACCATTGCGGGGGCAAACACACATGGCAGTGTTAGCCAAGTGGGGGTGCTGCACCTGTGCTTGCGCCCCTTGCAATATAACACCTGCTGCACCGGCAGCGGCCGTGCAGCTCCACACCTGGCTGCAGCCATGAGCGCCTGGAACATACTTTGTTTGAAGTACACTTCAAGTAGTAGACAGTGTATACTACACCAGCGCTCTGTATCCCCAATACAAAGTTCACGTGGCTTGCTCAGCGCTCTGTGTGCAAACATGCGGGGGGCAAACGCACGTGGCAGTGGCAGTCAAGTGGGGCTGCTGCACCTGTGTTTGTGCCATTTGCAATTACCGCCGCAACTGCGCTGTAGCTCCTGTGTAACCGCTTTCTGTAACTGCGGTAACTGCTAAAACTGAGCTGTTGATACTGTGACTGCTGTAACTGTCCGTACCTGCTTTTTTCAGATGCTGGCGGAGACCGCGGCAGCGCTCGGATATGAGGAGACAGGTGCGGTGTGCGTGGCTTTGCGTTGTGTTATGTGGCACTGGAGCAACATATATGTATGCACGCGCTGATAGCTAGAGTGGTGGTTGCGGACATAAATGTGCATGTCATGCTGTCAGCGACAGCTGCTGGATGCTGCTACGCAGCACTGCCACCCAACCACGTTTTTGCCCCAAGTTTGGCAGAAGCTGGCCATGTTTCTGGCATTCATGTCCAACAAGACATGCTGCGGATGCTGGTGCCATGGCATTCTTGCTGCTCCTTGCTTGCTTGTGTGTGAAAAAATGGTGTGCTGAGCTACAGTAATAGCCTCCGTATCCCACTGCTGCTGGCGGTGCCGCTGATCTTGTTTCTGGTGTGCGATTGTGTTTTTGTAACTGCAGTACGCAGCATTGTGCCGCTGTTTGAGGCGCTCAGCATGGATGAGGAGTATGTGGTGCGACAGGTGGGCACCAACCTCAACAAATACTTGAAGTTCACTATAAGGAGTACTTTTGTTGATCTGTGTATGTACTTCTTAAGTATACTACGACTGTAGCACACGTAATTTAGAAGATGTGCACAACGGTAGGAATACTAGGCTACATTTATGTAGTTTCATTCGTAGGTGCTCAGCATGGACGAGAACTACGTTGTGCGATTGTGCGACAGGTGGGTGAGGGGGTTCTCAGCAGCAACTTCAACAAGTACTTCAAGTTGAAAACACAACAAAGAGGAGCACTCGTACTTACATCGATAGGCGCTAAGTGTGAGCAAGGACCAGGTGCTAGCACATCTACAAGTACTTGAAGTACCTGCAAGTCTGACAACCAATCATCTTCAGCACTTGTGTTCAGCATCAGGTACTTGAAATCAGCGCTAGTGTTTGTTCATGTTCATGTGAATGGGCGGCACACATGGACAAGCAGTGCTTGACAGAGTAGCCTCTGAGCAACAGCTAAAAAAGTAACCGAGGCTTGACAACATGGTTCTGCATCCGGCCGACCAGCATAAGCAAACAGTACCTGGTGCAAGCAGGCGGGCTGCTCAGCAGCAACTTCAACATGTGTACTTGAAGTTTTGTACTTGAAGTTTGGTCTTGGCTGACGAAGCGCCGGCTCACCAGTAGCAACTCCAACTACTTCTCAAGTAGTACTTGAAGTTGTATAATGTGACACATCGTGGCCGTGGCTGTGCTGCTGCGTGTTCTCTCTGCTATTTGGTGCATTCAAGGCGCAGTGGCGCGTACATGCGCGGCACCTACCATACACCCCTATGAATTCATTTGTTCATGTGTTCATTCACGCATCCAAATTCATTAATGCCAAGCACGAGCGGAGCAGTCCTCATGCTGCAGCAGAGCTCTGGTGGTGTTGAGGGCGGCAGCCACATCACCAAATTTGGCAGCAGTCCCTGCTCATGAAAGTACGAGAACCAAAATGAATGAAAATGAACGGCAAATGAACATGAATGAACCTGGAAGGTGACTCAGGTGGCATGGACCCCCAGGGGTGCGGCACCGTGCTGGCCGGCAGTGAACATGAACAAGGATGATCATGGATGAACACGAATATGAAAGGCGCGTTGTTCATGAAAGGACTTGGAAGGTGACCTAAGTAACATGACCTCAGGTGGCGTACCTGCCAGGTGTGTGCGGCAGTCATGCTAATACGCACTGCAGCATACCCTTCCCCCTCAAACGTTCCAACAGTAAGGTGTCGGCTGGAGGGACGGGACTCGGCTAAAGCAGTGAAAGGACGCAGTGCTGATGCAGCTGCGGTGTTGGTGGTGCTGAAACTGACGGAGAAAATACTGCGCTGCTCATGGTGCTGCGCGGCGTGGCAGTGTACTAGTGTCGTGGACTGAGCTTGTGGGTGGTGCACCGCGCATGTTTGCATAGCACTTCATGCGCGGGCACTGCATTGTTTTCCCCTGCTCCCAGAGCAATGCAATGTCTGTGCCTGATAATTTGCTGCACGGGGGGTAACTGTGGCTCATTTGCCATCCTGCTGGGCACTGCAACTTGGCACCTTTTTCTGCTGAGCACTGCAAAATGTAACTGTAATGTAACTGCACTGCTGCTGAGCAGGTGCTGGCGGAGCAGATGGAGCCTATACCGCGCGTGTGCATAGGTTTCTGCTGTTTCTGCTGAGCATTGCCAATGTAACTGTAATGTAACTGCAGTGCTGCTGCGCAGGTACTGGCGGACCCAGCTGACCCAGCTCTCTCTCTCTGACCCAGCCTGCGTGCGCGTGCAGCACCGCCACTGCTGTTCCACAGCAAGTGACGGGTGCTGCCCGCGCACTGTGCCGTGTGCGCAAAACTGCTCAGCCTTTGGCGTGATGTCCCTTTCTGCTGAGCACTGCACATCTGACTGTACTGCAACTGCAATGCTGAGCAGGTGTTGGCGGAGCAGATGGAGCCTATAGCGCGCGTGTGCATAGGAGCGGGAGGGGCGCCAGCAGCTGGAGCAACGCCGCCAGCATCGGCAGCAGTGGCAGCAGCGGCAGGCACGCCGCCTGGTGCTCCGCCACAGCCGCCACATGGTCAGGGGGGAGGCGGCTACAGACTGATAATAGAGGTATGTGTACATCAAAGTGGAGTTCAATAAAAGTACATCATTGTGGTAACAATGCACACAGCCGCCACATGGTCATGGGGCAGGCGGCTACCGACTGACAACAGAGGTAGGCGGGTTATTAGTGAGTATTCTATTGTGGCACCAGTGCATATAGCTCGAAGTATGTGCATGTGTATACATGTGTGTGTGTAACCTCGTTTCTGAAGTGGGTTTGACACGCCCTGGTGGTCGCCGTTCGTGGGCATTGCATGCATGCGTTTGGTTTCATGACACAAGGCGCTTAGATGTACTTAGGTGCATTGCACGTAGTACTGTAGTAGTACGGGTATTTCTATTATTTTTGTGTAGCAATATGTTATAAATAAGGCATTACTACTGTAGTAGTACTTTAGTACAAAGAATATTATGGTGTAACAACGTGGCGTGTATGTAGATTATGTAATGTGTATTTAATATGTGCTTGGAGTGTAGACAATGGTGTACCATGTGTGTACTCAGGGCGCCTATGAGAGGTTTTTCGATAAGTCGTGCAACAGTTGGTGCGAGGTGCTGCACCAACGCCGCACGTGACGGTCGCCCAGCTGCTGAAGTTGCAGGTACAGCGGTAGTGCTGGAGCAACAGGTGCTCACAAACTCTATCAGTCCCGCTGATGAACGTATACCATGCATACTTCTGAAGTATATATATATATGCATGTGCAGGGTTGGTACTAGTCCGTGTACCAAGCAGGCTGAGCCAACTGTTTACTTCGAGCAGTACTCATACATACTTGAAGTATATATACATGTATATATTTATACATATATATATATATAACGTACCGGTATACTTCAAGAAGTACTTCAACAGTACATACTTCGAAGTATACTGGAGCAGAAGGTGATAGTAGAGCATGGACTTATACATTTGGGTCAGTGTGTACCGGTACAATGTGGGTATGTAGACAATAGTAGGTGGGGAGACTTGTGCTGTGTGCGCAGCAGCAGCGTCACTGGCATAACACGTATACATATATGTATGCGCAGCGGGGTGCTGTTACTGGGTGCCGGCCGGGCGGCTGCTGCGTTCAGCACGTAGCCCCCAATGGTGCTGACCGGCGTGTTAGGTGCGGGCTATCTGGTGTTGCCCGGTGCATCTAACAATCATCCCATGGGTTTCGGTCTGACAATTTTCCCTAGCCATGGCAGTATCTGCGCTTCGTCCAATAGTGCTATCATATACTTTGAAGTACGTACGTGAAACCGTACTTCGAAGTATTGTGTATTGCTGCACTCTTCTGTACCGGTACAACCACAAGCAATTATCAATGTTACCCTGTGTACGACTGTGCACAACACGGTACTTCGAGTACACACAATGGCGTGCATCCACACGTGTGCCCCTGTAAACATGTACTTCAAGAAGTACTTCAAGATTTACTTTGAGTACACGCAATGCCGTGCATCCCCACATGCGCGTGCACTAAAAAAAACCCATTGTGTCGTGTGTGGAGCAGTGCGTGGGCTGGCAGGCGGGGCTGGCACGCCTCCTGCTATGCTGCTGAGCATTGGTTGCTGCTGAGCACGCGCTGCTGCTGAGCAATGACTGCTGCTGTGCAAGCGCTGCTGCTCATCATCAGGCGCTGCTGCTGAACTGCTGAGCAGGTGCTGGTGCTCAGCAATGATTGCTGCCGACCAGGCGCTGCTGCTGAGCGCCTGCTGCTGCTGAGCGGGCGCTCCTGCTGAGCTGCTGAGCAGGCGCTGCTGCCGACCACTTGCGGCGGCCGAGCAAGCACTGCTGCTGAGCAACCTCTGCTTTTGCACTCCCTCCCTGTTTTGCGTGCTGACGGCGGCTGTACCTGTAGACCATACTTCCCGTGCTGAGCCGCCTTCTGGGGGACTGCAAGGGCGAGGTGCGGCAGTCAGCGGGGGAGGCCCTAAGGGGCGTTGCGTCACTGATGCGGCCCGGCGATCTGGGGCAGTATGTTCTCACCATCGTGCTGCAGCTGGCGCACGATGACTCGAACGAGGAGCTGGTGAGTTTGTTGACGTTGAAGTTTGTGACAGTGTCAAAGTTGTAGGGTGTCGTGTCGTTCGTGCCGCGATCTGGGACAGTACGTGCTCACCATTGTACTGCAGCTGGCGCACGATGACTCCAACGAGGAGCTGGTGAGTGTTGAAGTTGAAGTTGTTTTGACAGTGTTGAAGTTGTAGGGTGTCGTGGCGATCATGCAGCGATCTGGGACAGCACGTTCTCACCATCGTGCTGCAGCTGGCGCATGACGACTCCAAAGAGGAGCTGGTGAGTGTCCAAGTTGAAGTTTTACTGTCGGTGTTGAAATTGTAGAGTGTGGCGCCGCTCACGCGGCCTGGTGAGGAGCTACGTGTACAAGCCAAAGTCAAAATTGAAGTTCCCTTGTGGGCGTTGAAGTTGTAGGCATCCTCGGACAGTATGTTCTCGCCACCGTGCCGCAGCTGGCGCACGATGGCTCCAATGAGGAGCTGGTGAGTGTTGAAGTTCGTGTATTAGTCATGGAGACATGAGGGCATGTGATGAAGTTGACATTAAAGTTGAGGTACCCTTGTGTGAGTATTGAAGTTGCAGGTGACCTGTTGATACCCATGGCGTAATGGAACTGGCAAATTGACGTGTGTGTGTCATTGACCAGTTGAAGTTGTCAGCATGCTGTGTGAGCTGCACCTAGACTGCTGCCGCTGCTGTATGGTACCAGTAGTACATGCACCAGCATCTCCTGCCTCACACTGATGCCCCTTCTCTGCATCTGGTGCCCGCTGCCGCTGCTGCTGCCGCTGGGCTGCTGCGGCTGGCGCTGCTCCTGCTGGTGGCCGCTGGCGGTGGTGCTGGTGCCGGTGTTGCTGCTGCTGGCGCTGCTGGTGGTGGTGCTGGTGGCTGCTGCTGGTGCTGGTGGTGGTGGTGGTGTTGGTGCTGCTGGTGTCGGTGATCAGAGGATGACTGCGGCGGCACTGCTCAACGACTTGGCAGATGTGCTTGGGCCGGTAAGCACCACCCTGTTGTGCTCACTACACCCGAACACCCTTTTTGTGCTGAGCAGCAACTACATCATGCCTTGTGCCCGCACAGTTTGAGTAGCATTATGCCCCCCCCGCCGTTTCCCCAGTGCCTGCTGTTGTTTCTGCTATGGGAAAGGGAGCGAGCAGCGAGGAGGAGCGTGGTTTCTTTCGATTGCAGCAGGGAGGGGGGCGGGATGTTGCTTGTGGATCGCATGCATGTGCACCTCACCGGCCTAGTTTTGTTTTGCGGGGCGACTCGCACTACTCACACAGTGTCACACTAGTTGTGACACCGTGGCACCGCCATCACCGCATGACAAGGCAACGCCAGTGACAGTGACAGGGTTTATAGGGTTTTCTTCACTTTGTTCTATGTCTCTCATGTGGTCTGCGTGTGGAGTTATACTCATTAGCCTGTGTCCACCATCCCTGTGTGCAGTCCACTTCATCACTGATTTATCAGAGGTGCCATAGTCACCGATGGCGCGCTGCCGCCGCTGCCCGCAGCACTACCTTCTTCCTGTCTTTTGATGGTCCACATCTGGTCACCAGTCTGTCTACCTTGCACCACCATACTCGCCACACCCACCAATGCTGCGCTGACGCCGCTGCCTGCCCCCCTCCGCCCTCCCATCTGGACCTCTGCAAGCAGTCTGTGACGCCAGACATGGTGTCCCTTTCTATGCATCTCATGTGGCCTGTGTGTGGATTTGGATTATTTTTCAGTAGTCACGCAACACAAGCATCTCACGCGAACGCAAAATCCAAATTGTTGATGTTGTCACAGTCACCTATGCTGCGCTGACACCGCTGCCTGCCCCCCTCTGCCCATCCACCAGGACCTCTGCAAGCAGTTTGTGACGCCAGACATGGTGTCCCTGGGAGAGGACCCTGTGTTCAGGGTTAGGAAGGCAACAGCCCTGAGCCTTCACAACGTGTGCAGGGTGGTGGGGGAGGCGGATGCGCGGGATAGGCTGCTGCCCGCCTACATGCGCCTCACCAAGGATGACATGTACAGGTAAAAAGTAAAGGTTGCAAAATTCACATACACATAGTATGTACAGTTCTGAAGTATATATCTTCAGTAGTATTCATGTAGTATGTGTACATTGTGGTATTGCATGCTACCGGTAGTGCTTCAAGTGCGTGTAGATGGCGCGTCAAACGTTCTACATGCACGCTGTGACAAGTGATTGCGCCGAGAGCATCAGAGCGCGAAAGGTGAGCCCAGTCTCTCTGGCAACGGTGTACCACAGTGTTTGTGTGTATACGTACGCATGTACATACACAGGTTAGGTTAAGTGGCCCACAATAGGGGACTTTTGTGTACATATTTCCTGTGGTACACTGTAGTAGTACTTCTGAAGTATGTGTATACCTACATCTCAGAATATCCAATACACCTTGTACTTCAAGTTGAAGTACTTCCAGAAGTATAACTTCACGTGTGCCACAGTTCATGTATGCATGTCTTGGCGCGTAACCAAAGTTTGTGAGTTTTGTGACCCATCACTGGCGGCATACATGGTGTTTGTCACAACAACAGCTGTCTGCTCGCTCAGCCGATGTGCACAACAATGCCATGTAGCAGCATGCCGAGCCTACTTCACAGAGCATAAAACTGTAGTGCTGCGCGCCGTGCTCTTGTCGGCTAGCAACAGGGGAGGGCAGCATGCCCTAGTCATCCTTTTGCCACTCGTGCACACCAGGTGCACAGGGCGCCCAAAAAAATACGCCATCCCCTCCACAACACCAGACCACACGCGTCACCAGGGGCTAGCGGGAGGGTGGGTGGGTTGCTAGCCCAGCCTGCAGCACGCGGGTCGTTATAGCCGCTCCCTGTTGCTTTTGCCGTGCTTGCTCATGCTGCCCGCATGCCCAGCACAAACGCACAAACCCATGAACACTGTGACCCACACCATTGTCGACACCTGCTTGCGCTGCGGTGCAGGGTTCGCAAGGCGTGCACGGACTCCTTGGTGGAGGTGTCAAAGGCTGTGGGGCCGGAGCTGAGCGAGGAGCTACTGATTGAGGTGTTTTTGAGCCTCGCCGAGGACTCACAAAAAGTGGTCAGGAATGGGGCACTTCAGGTGCGTGCCACATGAAAACCATACTTTGGCAGTATATACTTGGAAGTACTTTGAGTTCGCATGTGACACAAGTGTTTGGCCGGAGCTGAGTGAGGAGTTGCTGGTTGAGGTGTTCCTAGCTCACCAAGGACTAAAAGAAAGTGGTCAGGAATGCAGCCCTTCAGGCGCGCGCCACATGGAACCCATACTGCGGCAGTATATACTTTTAGTACAGTCCAGATCATGCTTTCTCTGGTCGCACGCACCCCATGTGCAAAGGGCTTTCCTTGCCCGAAGTGGAGTTGAAGAGAAGAACAGTGTATTCATATTTAGGAGACCTAGAGTTTATCGCTCCTAGATTGAGTTCTCATATTTAGGTGTTCCGCGGCCTCGCGGAGGACTACAAAAAGTGGCCAGAAATTGGGTTCTTAAGGTGCGCGCCACATGAAACTCATACTTTGGCAGTATATACTTGGAGTATATACTACTGTAGTGCTTAGGTGGTCCTTAGCGTCGCGGACGACTCACAAAAAGTGGTCAGGAATGGGGCTCTTCAGGTGCAAAAGTGGCGAGGAATGGGGCTCTGCAGGTGTGTGCCACATGGAACCCATACTTTGGCTGCAGTGTCGACCACCACGCTTGCACACTGCATTTTTGTGGCTGACTTCTTGAGTCCATGCACGCCTCACATGCCTGCGCCCCTTGTCTGTGGGTGGCAGCAGGTCGCCGATGATGGGGTAGCAGAGGCCCGAGACACAGTCGATACCGACTGTCGACACACTGTCGACTGTCGATATTGACTGTGTCCCGCTCCTCTGCTATCCAATCCTCGTTGTATTGCTGCCACACACAGACAGGGGGTGCAGGCATGGGAGGCGAGCGTGGCCTCGGTCAGCCCCAAAAATGCAGTGCTATATTTATTTATCGGGGGGCGTCCAAGCAGGCAGGGAGCATAAGCGGACTGCGTGCGGGCGCACGCCTGACAGTTCGTCTGCGAAGTCCCTAGGGATGGTGGAATTGACCCGGGCTTTGTCTGTCGCAGGGTAACCTGGGTGCCGTCCCGGGTTTTTGAAACCCCCAAAGCTGAGCGCGCACACACACACCTGGGCACGCCACAAGGCGTCAGTGGCGGTGTTTGCGGCATCGGCGGCACGTGCCTTGGCGGCGGCACTTGCGCAGCAGAGGAGCTAGGGCACGCTGCCACAGAACTTCTCCAAGGCGTCAGTGGCGGTGCATCGGCGGCACGTGCCTCAGCGGCGGCATTTGCACAGCAGCAGCGACGAGGAGAGGACATGGTCTTATCCTATGAATGAGATTGACCGGAGGTTACTACCCCTTTTCCCACACGTTACTCTCCAACACCCAGGCAACACCCACGCAGACAGCCAGGCAGCGTGACAGGTTTTTGGACACCGCACTAAACCGCATATCGCACTAAATCAAAGCGAACTAGATCGCGAGTGCACTGTATATGATTCGTGTATGTTTAGGTGTCCCTCAGCCTCGCAGAGGACTCACCAAAAGTGGTCAGGAGTGGGGCTCTGCAGGTGCAAGCCACATGATTTGGCAGTGTACACTTCGACTATATGCTACTGTAGTATTCAGGTGTTCCTCAGCCTCGCGGACGCCTCACAAAAAGTGGCGACGAATGGGGCCACATGGAGCCCATGCTTTGGCAGCACATACTGTAAGTATATCTATATTTATCAAGAGTTCAGTGTAGCTGACACTCCACGTGAGTGCAGCACATACATGTGTACATACGTGTTTATGGGGTGCTATCACAGCCATGTACTACACCTGGCACAGGAACGGCTGGCGCTAGCGCCCACACAACAGTGGTCAGGAATGGGGCTGTGCAGGTGTGTGCCACATGAGGCCCATGCTTTAAACGCTCAGAATATTGTAAGTGGCTGCTATTCCAGAGTGACTGCAGCACACACTTCAGAAGCACGTGCTTCTGGCAGCCTTCTGCTTGAATTATACTTCTGAAGTATGCACCACCTCATACAGTATTCAAGTGTGGATGGCGGGTGTCGCAAGTGCTGCACTACTGCGGTCCGTTGTGCATGGTTCCCTCGCTCACTGCGAAAGCACTTGTAGGACACATGGATGTAATACTTCTGCAGTATATACTTCTCGAAGTACATGCCATGTGCGCAATATAGTCTGTACGTCTGGCAGTTGCTGTGCATGACACACAGGCACCATGTACTGCATTGACGTTTGCAGGCGCCGCTTTTTGTGTTGCCCTCGTGCCCTGACAATACGAGCTCGGACGACATCGCCCTGCCCTTGCAGCTGCCTCGTCCCCCCAAAACAATAACTGTTGACACTGCCCCCCCCCCCCCACCACCACACGTATACACTGCATGGGAAGTTGCGCGTTTTTACGACAGAATGCAACATCCTTTCGCGCGATTGAATACAGACACGCAGTGCGCAGGAAAAATACATTCAACCGGTACCAATGCATGTGCCATCCCCCTGTTTGAACCTGCGACATCAGCAGTTGCGCGTTGTTGCCCGACAACAATGCAACATGCTGTCAACCAACAGGGTGCAGACGCACTCAACCAATACCTATGCATGTGCCAACCCGGTCACGCCTCCCCCCCCGCCCACCCCCCCTCCACCCCCCTGCCCTCCC
>JAULBY010073316.1:455-31811 GCA_032358315.1 Ophiocytium majus | reverse complement strand
TTCTTCACCGCTAACTATAAGCGTTGGTGGAGCCTCATATAATGTTATTGTATTAACAAGAACGTCTGTTACTATTATATAATCTGCTCCAGTTATATTTTCAGATATAACTGTCATGCCAGGAACAATACCGCTTGCATCATCCAATACTATTTCAGTTGGGGATGTAACGCTAGCTACAGTGGCCACAACTTTGTGGTACATTGTTATAGGATCTACAGGCGAATATTTTGCAACAGAAATTTGTTCTTCTGTGGTATAATAATTAAGTGTATTTAACGCATTAGATATATTTATTTTTCTAGGTTGATTTCTATTATCAGTCCAGAATAATAAACCTTCAATTAAATTTACACCTGTTATTCTAAATTGTGGATTTATAGCAAAGTTTAAAAATAAACCTTCTACTAAAGTAGTATAAGAAGCCGGGGTATTATTAAAATCAGTCATTACAATTTTCATTGTACCTGAAGTAGGATAAGTAATATTATTAGGGAATTGATCCTCGTAGTCCGTTAAAAATTGGAATATACGATTATTTTGATTATCCATGAAAGCGCCAATGCATACTAATCCAGGATCAGTCTCTGGGGTGATTTTAATATTGCCATATACATTTTGTAATACACCAATGTTATTTGTTTCAGATTTACCTACTTCTATATTTAAGGCATCTCTGTATTCGCTATTAGGTATAAGTCTATCGTCTAAATCTTTATTCATTTTAGACGATAGAAAACTATTTTTTACTTCAGCCATTTATTTTAGTGTTTAATCCATTTAGACTTACCTCTCATTATCTGAGTAATCTCTTCTAACTTGATATTTGATAATCTTATTTTAGCATTTCTTAAAGCCGCTGATCTTTCTCTTTTAAATCTTTGAACTAAATACTCAGGCGTATTTGATCTTGTGCTTAATATACTATGTAATATATGTAAATACATCGCTTCTTCCGCCATTTTAGGAACTTTAGTGTCCATATCATAAGCTAAACCATCAGATATATATTCTAGTATTATTAATGCTCCAACAAGATCGCTACTGAATGAGAACTTATTTTCTCTTTCGTTTATAGTAAATGTTCCATTAAAATTCATATACTGAGGATCACCGCCATATCTTCTTCCATATGCCCCCCCATAGCCATAGTTATTGTAACCGTAAGCAAAATCTCCGCCGCTTAACGCAATATTATTAACCAAGAAGCCTGAACTATTAGTTGCCCATCTTTCGTCTGTTAACGATGTCCCATCAATATTACTGCCGAAGTTGTCCTGCGTTGGATTACCTAAGAAGTCTTGAACGTTCGGTTGCGTAGGGTTGCTTGTAAGTGTTGTAGGATAAATAATATGTTTAACACCTGCTCTATCAACCCATGAGCATCTAACGTAATTAACGTAGTCTTGCGGAATAGGTACACTTAAACTATGCGGGATATTCCATTCTACAGATTTAACGCTTTTTAAAGTATCATAACTAAATTCTTGTAGTCCTCGTTTAGCATGGAATATAACATCAGTCCTTTTAACATCTGCTATTAATTTCCCTTGGCCTACATACGCAACCATAAAGTTGTTGATAACATCGTTTAAGGTTATATAAGCATATCCACCATAATTATTTTCAACTGTATTCCCATATGCTAATTGAGCCGGGTCACTTGGATTTGCATAATTCCCTCCCGTTAAAACTTTCAGTTGTACAACAACATAAGTATTAGCAGCAGGGTTAGTTGGTAATGTTATAATATTATTAACTACAGTATATGAAGTAACAAACTCATTAAAAGTACCGGGTAATCCAGAAGGGCTAGTATATAATTTAAAATTATTTAAACCATAATCAACATCTGTTGGATCCCAACTACCAAATATTAAATCTGTATTAAATGTTGTAATAAAAATTCTTTCGGTACCACTAGCAATAAATCCTTGTGCTCCTTCGTAATATTGTCTATTTGTTTCGGTAATTAAACCGTCATTTGGTATCGGCATCTTTTATTAGCTTTTTGAATTAATATTTGCCGCTTGTGCTTGTTGCGCTGCGATTTGTACAATTTGTGGGTCTTCAATAACTATACCTGAATAAAGTAATATTCTAGTTATTAAATTAGTTTGTTCTATTGGATGCAACTCAAATTGAACGGATGAGGCAGCATCGTATATATATTGTTGGTTTGAACCTAAAGTAAAATTCCATACCGGATTAGCAGGTTTTCTAATATAGGTACAAGTAATTCCAGTAGTTATCGTTGTTGGATATACCTTAATTATAAAATCTTTATAGGTATATATTGGCCAATACTTTGTAGGTTTAGTGATTGGCGATAAATTAAGTTCTAGCAATTCATTTGGTTGAACGTATTGAACTTCTTTATCATCATTGTAGATTACAGTGCCTAACTTATAAAAGTCATTTACTGCTGGTATATCAAAACCTCCAGCTATAGGAGGACATACACCATCTGTTTGGAAGATTGCAATCTTTTCTTGTAGATTTTTTACACGGTCCGCGTACTCCGTATCATTATCCGGTATACGGATTTGCTGATTTAGATTATCAAAATACTCATTGAATATTTCAAGTTGAACTTGAGCCGCTGTTTTATTAAATTCATCAGGAGTTATATAACCTCGCTGCTCCTTATTTATGATTAATAAAACGGTTCTATAAACCGTATCTACACTTACTGCCATCTGTTATTTTTATTATAATATTAAGGCGGTAACCTCAGCCACCGCCTATATATTAGTATTACGTATTATTCAAATTTTTTCGCTATAGACTGATAAATTTCTACACCTTCATCGGTCTTGAAAAATGCAGCCATTGCTGAATAAGGGTTCTCATCAAACGGTACAGTCATTAACTTTTTACCATTGCTCGCCCATTTAAAGTCTCTTTGATCCTGAGACAATTTAATAATGTTTGCTTCACATGCTTTAATCGCAAAATTACGAAGTTGTACATTTTCATCATTTGCCAATTCTAAGAACAATTGTGGGTTCTGCCTAGCAAATAATAGTAAATCTCTTTTTATCTCCTTAGAAGTCATCTTAGATGCCTTAGATCCAACCTCAACGCGTATAATTGCTTCAGCTTGATCAATTTCCATTTGCATTGCTGCAGACATGGCTTCTACTTGTAATTCTAAAATATCTAATTCATTTGTTGCTTTTTGAACAGCACTAAATTCACGATACTTTTTATTAAGCATTGGGTGATATAAAGATAATAATTTTTGTAAGTTTTGTTTTTCTTTTGGAACTGTTAAAATCCCATTCAAAAACATAATATGACCTAATGTTGCTTCTCCTTTTTGTTCATCAACAAATGGTGAATTTTGATTAGTTGCATATCTTAATTCTTTTTGTTCCTTTTCAATTGGATCAAACCATAATAATGGAAATCTTCTTGAGTGTCTGGATGATATTGTATAAGTTAAAGGGCTATAGTGACCCGTTAATAGATAAGTTCTATCTTTAATTTCCCAAGTTTCATCTTGGATGCTTTCTGTTTTTACTTTTGACATGATATAATATAATTAATTAATTGTTTTTAAAAAGTAAAAATTGCCCCCGTAATTACAACAGGGGCAAAGTTTACAAAGTGTAATCTAATTAGTCTACTGAAGTGAACAATACAAAGTTGTTAGCTCCTTGTACACATAAACATCTTTCAGACAAGAAGTTTACCTCCATTGCATCAAGATCAGATGTATAAGCTCCTCCAACAGAACCAGTTACCCATGATTTCATTCTTCTATCGTCAGCTTGCGCAGCTCTATAACGAACGTGTAAGAATGGTCTACGGATGTTAGTTCCTAAGATTTGATCGTATACAGTAGATGTTCCAGCAGGAACAAGAACTCCATCAATACCTGAATTAGCAACTGCTCCACGAGTAGATGCATCATTTAAGTATTTCCAGTCAGTTTTGTAGAAATCGTAAGAACCTCTTCTGAATCCAGAAAATCCTAAGTTCAATGCCATTTCTTCAGAGTTTTCAAATAAACCGTAAGCAACACCACCTGCAGCTCCAGAAGATAATGCAGCAAGCATATCATCAAAGTCAAGAGATGTTTGACGGTTTAAGAATAACATGTTTTCTTCGATAGCCCCTTGAGTATCTAAGTTTTTCAAGATTGAATCAAATTCAGATAAACCTGCAGCAGCAGAGAAGTTGTTTAATACATTACCTCTTTCTTGAACAGCAGCGAATAAACCTTGAGTACCTTTTTTACCAGCAGTTAATGCAGCAGAACCAGTAGCAGCTAATTCACCCTCAACAACAGCCATTTCTAAGTAATCTTCGAAACGTAATCTTGTTTCAGATTCAGCTTTCAAATACCAGTAGTATCCGTTAGCGCCATCTTCAGTAGCAATTTCTACCCATCCGATTTGAGCTGTGTCAGATCCATTAACCACGTATTTATTACGGATAATGATTGGAGAGTTAGAGAATTGAGTAAATGAAGGAGTGATTGATTGGTAACCATCATTTGCTAAAGTAGATCCTTTTTCATATTCAGAACCAAAAACGAAGATTTTAACTAAATCACCAACAGTGAATGTAGGAGTTAAAGCGGCCGTTGTATAAGAAGCAACGTCTACAGTTCCAACGCCGGCAGTCGGTTGACTAGTTACAATTGCTTTTAATTCAACACCTGTAGTAGGGTTCATAATTACAATTGTTTGATTTTTAGAAAGTACGTTAGCTACATAGTCAGCAGGATTAGCAGGAGTAAGATCAACAGGAATGCTGATAGTATTTCCGTCAATAATCTCTACATCATTGTAAGCAACGTGTAATCTGTTTTGTTCTGACCAGATAACTTGATCTGAAGTCATTGGCATTTCAGCCCCTACCATACGTAAGAATCCAGAAAGAGTTCTGTTTCCATAACGCTCTACTTCTGCTTCATAGATTTCAGGTAAATATTGTTGTGCGAAAGATGAAAAATCAGGATTAGTTGGATCCGTGAAATTCAAATAGTTTGTGTTTAAAGCTTGTTGCTTCTGGGACGGAGTAATACTTCCGAACGTAGGCGTTACATTTGCCATAATTGTTTAATTTTAATTGTTAAATTTGCTTTTTATTTTCAGTTTTGAAGAATCAACGCCGTTAATTGCTTTAACTTTAAATCCATTAACAAATATTTCACCCGTTGAAGTTTTTCTTGGGGCTGTTGGGATGTTGTTAGATTTTGCAATAACCTCCTTAATTGCATCGGCTTTACCCTGCTCATAAAAGTGATTTGCAATAGCGTCTGCGTTCTCGGCAGCATACATAGCTTTATGATACCCTTTCAAATCTGTAACTTCACCTTTGTCATTCAAGAACTTCTTGATTAGGTTGTTTATGTTTGATTGTTTATCGGCCACCGTTTCTGTGTTCTGGATTCCATATCTAAAATTTTTCTCACCCAATTTAAAATCAAAACCTTTGAATTCTTGAGAAAAGAAATTTTTAGTACCATCCTTGAACTTTGAATGTAGTGTTTCTGCGTTTGCCTGTTCTTCGTTGTATCGGTTAAAAAAGTCCATTGCTTTTTGTTGTTCTTTGGATACGCTCGGTTTCAACTTGATTTCGTCGTAATATTTCCCTTTAAGATCTTCCAAAAAGTTTCTGGCTTTTGCAACTTCTTCTTTAAATGCGAGTTTCTTTTTTCTGATGTCTCGCTCATCATCTAAGTCTTCATCATAACTAAATTCATCTTCCATTAAGAATTCAATCTCTTCAGAATCTAAATGTGGTCTTGATTTTTTATAATATTCTTTAAGTAAAGCTTCGTTATTAATACTAGAATAGTCATGGCTTAATCTAACGTAGTCCTCAACTGTTCCGCCTGTTTCCTCCATAAAGGCAACAAGCTTATTAATATTTTCTGGTAATTCTTTACCTGTATTCTCTTGTACTTCAAGCGCTTTGTTTGCCTCTTCAACAAGTGTTGCAGTAGTTGTATCAACTTCTTCTTGAGTAATCTCTTGTATTACAGTTGTTACTTCTTCTTGGGTTGGAGTTTGAACGGCAACTGTTTGATGTTCTTTGTTTCCTTGCTCCACTTCTTGCAATCCCAACTCGGGTTGTTTTGTGCCTAACATGCTTTCATCTGTGTTTTCGATTTGAACGGCATCTTCTGGTGTTTTATTTGTTCTTAAGTCTACTTTTGAAATTTCATTAGAATTAACTAACTTTTTCATAGGGGTTCTCTTCTTTTGTAATTTGAAGTCCCCTTCTTGTTTTACTTGTTCTGACATAATATGATAATATAAAATTGGTTAATGTATTCTTATTGTGGATTAAACTGTGATAGGTCGAATCCATCATCACTGCTTTCAAAGTCTTTTGGCAATGAATTATTTTTTCTTTGGTCTATTAATTCTGATTGTTGTGTGGCTTGTATTTTTGTTCTTTGATCTTTACGATCTTCTGCTTGTGTTTGTTTTTGTTGTGCAATACCTAATTGTACTTGAGCAAGTTGCATATCATATTCAAACTTCTGAGCCATCTTTTGTTTTTCAATCATTAACTCTTGTTGCATTCTTTGTATTTCAAATTGAGATTTAGATTGCAATATTTGAATTTCTGTTTGAGCTAATGCTTGTTGCTTTTGTACTTCCGCTAATGCTGCTGCTTCTGATGCTTGCGCATTTGCTTGGCCTTGCGCCGCAATATTTGCTTGTTGATTTGCTTGGTCTCTTTCTAACTTTTTCTTTCTCTTATATTTTAAAGATTGATTAGCTAGTTTTAAATTTTTAATTTGTCTTAAATCAATTACATCTTCTAAATCAATTCCTCCTGATTGTAATGCAACTTGAATATTTTGTTCAAATTGTACTTTGTCTTCATCTTCTGGTTCTAATTCTAAGAATATACCAAAATCATGCAGGTTTAGATTCTCGATCTCCCTTAATGTTTCTACATTGGAAATAGATATACTTTCTATTAATGACTTACGAGTTAATGGGAATTCTAATGAGTCCTTAATTCTAAGAGCAATGTTCTCACATAACCTTAACGTTAAGAATAAACTTGATTGTAATATATGACGTGTTGCTGTATTTGAACTTGCTGCTGCCATTTTTTGTAATCCAACCAAAGCATCTCTATCTGGTGTACTACCATCTCTTGCCTCATTTAATCCGGTTACATCACGTATCATTTGTAAGTAATATTGGTAAGTACTAATTAAAGAACTTATCTTAGCATTACCTGACGATGTTTGTAATTCTTGAATTGGCACTTTACCTGGATTCATTCCTCCGTCTTGGGACATCGATCTACCAACAATACTACCCGTTTGGAAATACATATTTAAAGCCTCCGCTGCATTGTAGTTTGTACCATTACCTAAATCAACTTCAGCTAATCCGTCAACATCTACAAATACCCCGTCAGGAACCATTCTTGATAGTACTTGTTGTAATTTTAAATGCGTTAATTGAATCATATCAGCAAACCCTGTTATACGGCTTACTAACGACTCAATTCTTCCTTTATACATTCTAGGAGCACAGATAGTATAATTCATCTCTACTCTTGTAGTATCAGCAAATGGTCTAGTCATATTTTCAGACAGTTCCCATTTAAGCATTTTTTCTAATCCTAATATTTTTGCACCTGAATACAATACCTCGATTGATCTTGATACTCTTTCAAAGTTATCATTTGCTGGAGGATTAAATGTGTCTGGTTTTTCAAGTGCTTTTTCTAATCCTGTTTCAGTCTGTTTAATCTTAAAGACTTGATTAGAGTATGTTTTATATTCAAAATACAATACTTGAACGGTATTGTCGTTTGTATCAGCTCCGTAATAATTACGAGTATAATTTGCATTACCAGGGAATTTTTCTATTTCTTTTAAATCTGCATCGCTTAAATATGGAAATTCTTTTTTAAGCTCCTCTAGCGGTACTGATTTAACTTCACCTACATAATATAAATCCTCAAAGTTTGGGTCTTCTGTATAAGAATAAACTAAGTTAGCAGGATCTACATATTCAACCACTACCCCATTAGCTTCATTCCAATTTGTTTTAGCCGCTCCAATACCTAATACAGTTAAATCATAATTGATTCTTCTATTTATTAAAGTATATCTATTGCGATCTAATATTTGATTTATTACTTCTTCCTCTGCTATTTCAATTGCTTGTTTGTAATCTAATTGCAAATGAATTTCTAATTCTTCTTTTGTTTCAGGTAACTCTTCTGGATTTGGAGTATTATATAGATTAACACCCAATTTAGATTGGATGCTTTGTAATAAATCCTTAGCCATCATGTCTCTTATGATACCTTCAGCATATTTTGTTTTAGCTTGAACCGCTTCTGGATCTTCAGCATAAGCTTTAATCTCATAGTTCTTACTTGATATACCATTAACAACGATGTCTACAAACTTAGGTATAATAGGAATAGGTTTCCAATCTAAGTTAAGATATGATAAATCACCATTAATAGATAATTCATCTTTATATTTTTGCACAGATTGCTCACCTCTTGCATAAAGACGTAAATTGTGAAAGTTCTGCCAGTTTGATCCCCATCTGTTACCAACTCCTCCGCCTACTCTGTCCCCACGAAACCATTCGTTTTCAATAGCTCTGCCGACTAAAGCTCCGTATTCATAACTTTGTTTTTCTTCATCCGGTACTACCTGACTAGGGAAAGAACTATTATTGTTTGTATAAATCATCTATTATATTATTTTTGAACTATAACCTTCATTATTATATCTTTTAAAGCTTAAAGGAACTTTTTCCTTTTGGAAGTTGCTAGTTGGTGTGTACATATGTTTGTTACATGCCATTATAGCTAATCCTGAACTTATCGAAGCATCGTGCTTTGTTCTATCGTTTATATTGAATCTTGCCCAATCTTCTAATGTTTTTTGGAAATACATGTCTCCATGTGAATCCCCTAAATCCCCTACGTGATGTTCTATATAGGTTTCAATTGCGGCTGCGTGTGCTTGTATAATATCTTGTCCTGAGTTTGGTATCCCCCCAATTTCTTTTTCAGCTGGTGATAATTTGTTCCATACTTTATCAGGCCTATTCATTGAGAATCCTCTGTAACCTCTTCTTTTGAAATGGTATAATAATCTTGCTTTGTTATTCTCTGCAAGTATTGGCATACCATAAAATACACAAGCCATTAATACTTCTTCAAAAAATATCTCAGCAGTCTGAGGTCTTGCAATATATTCTAAAAAGAAATGATTTGCAGGTACATCTTCCATTGAGAACTTTGTTAGCCCATGAAGAGCTCCATTAGATCCTCTATTGTCAACCGTTCCTGATATATCGTAACTATCACAACCAAATGCACCACAGTGTTCATTACCTGGATACTTGTACCCATCTTTTATTATTACGCGGTTTTGCATATGTTTAGGTGGTACCCAAGAAATTAAGAATCTACCATCTTTATTTGGATAAAAACTAACCCTTGTATCCATCACACCGTTATCCCATTGGAAGTTACCACGAGTCAGAACACCTGAGTGCCTTAGATCTGCATTATAATCAATTTGTTCGTATATCTTTGTAAGATTAAACAACGATTGTTTTGTTTCATCTCTAAATGCATGTTGCTCTGTTCTTGGAAATTGTCGGTAGTATTCGTTTAGACCATCTGAATCTGATTTTAAACCATCAACTTCATTCTGCCAGTGTTCAATAACACCTATTTCAATTTCGTTTCCGTCGATTCCTTTAACGGGTCTTTCCGGAGAGTGGAAGACAGGTAAGCCATAAGTATCAATGAATCCCTCGTAGGACCATTCCATAGGTATGAACAAACTATATAATCCTGAACTAGTCTGTCCATTGGCGTTTCTTTTCGTAACATCTGAATTGTAATAAAGTTTCTTAAAATTCTCTCCTCCTTTATCTAAAGCATTTGATGTTGATCCCATCATACACTTACCAATAATACGACTACCTAATCTTAAACAAGTTTTAGTAACCCTCCAGTTGTTTAATATGTTGTCAGGTTTAAGCCATTTACCGCTTTCATCATGTACAAGAAGTTTTAATTTCTCCCCATCATAAGAGTTATCCCCTGTATTTTTCCAGTCAATTGTTGTATCAAGACCATCAAGTTCTTCAGGGTTTTCGTTATTATCTAATTTCTTTCTTGTAAACTTAGAGGCTGGCACTCTATATGCTAACTCTGTTTTAGGTCTATCCATACCATCTTGGATAGGTTTAAAGAAAAAAGGATAGTTGATTGATATTGGTACAACTTTATCAGTAAACATTGTTTTAGCATCTGCTCCTGATTTAGATAGTATACCAAATCTTGAATCACTTGATATTGTTGCTTGATTAACTAACTCAGCAGAAGACATAAATGAAAATCCAGAACGTCTATTCTTTAAATAAGACATTCCGTAACATCTATAATCCGCTTTACAAGCTTCCCAAAATATAAAGAACAATCTATTTGACTCTCTAAAATCTGGTGCACCAACGTCTATCTTGCTCCATTGCAAGTACATATAATGTGTACCTGTTATATATGTGGGTATTCCATTACTATAAAATGAGAAGCCTTCATCTCTATGCTTAAATTCATTGTCGATGTAATCGTACCATTTCTCTTTAAATGCGTCCGGGTATTTATTCCAATCGAATACATTCTTTATTTTGATTAGTTCTTTAGGTACTTCTAATTGCTCCCAATATTGTAATTCTTTCTTATCGTGTCTTTTATATGAATCTTCTATTAAAGGTAAAGCAATCTTTAGATTTTGAATTTCATATATCTCACCAATCTTTCCGGTTTTACTTATAACAACTATATCGTGTTGTTTGTTATAACCGTACTTCCATGTCTTAAGTCTGTTTTCTTTCTTTAAAACACTCGGCTTAATATAATCAGGTAAGACTTTAAATAAAGTATTTTCGTACATTACTTAGATCTCCCTTCTGCGAAACCTTTAAACGTTTTAGCCGTTGGTTCTTTTTCGCTTTCCTCTAACATTCTTTCCTCCTCTTCAATCCTATTAAGGATTTCAAAAGCGTCAAATATAGCCAGTTTCTTTGTAGCGGCGGCATTCTTTAGCTTATCAGCTGCTAAATCATCTTCTCCATTATCTAGGATAGCTTCTTCAGCAACTTTAATTAACTCAAGAACCGCTTTGTGCCCAGCTTGGACTATACTCTTCTTCGTTTCCTTTATATTCATATTTAATTACAATATCATTAGATTTCATACAATATAATCTCTGGCCTTCTATAATAAATTCAAATTCTCCAAAAGGAGTATAACCCACTAAGTCTCCAGGATTGATTTCGAGCTCTTTTAAAGAGTCATTTCCATATTTTAATATACCAATAAGTTTACGCTCTTTATCAAGCTTTAAATGGTCTATATTTTTTAATGGTTTTATAAAACATCTATCACCAAATGATTTCCATTCAGTGTCTGTTTTATATAAGTATATTTGATCTGAACTGCAGAAATATAAATCTTCTTTAAAATAAGATCTACTGTTCTTTTGTTTACCCTTCATATCATAAAATCTCCTAAAGACATTGTGATGTATGATTACGGTATCCCCAATTTTTATATCTGTTTTATATGCTAATGGTATTGAAACCACTTCGGCTATATTATTAACAGACTTAAAACTTTCTATCTTAGTATTTACTATTAATTCTTTGCCATCAATATCAATACTATTTTCATACCTAGACCCCACAGGTTTAACTATGAAATCAAATACTCCCGTCACTTTAATATTCTAAATCGTATTCAACGGATATAGCCATGTTAGAATTAAATTTCTTCCAAGGCATTACTTCGTCTTCTTTTTTAATATATATGTTATAAGAGTTGTCGTCTTCATCAAAGAGAATATGGGAGATCTCATGTCCCCCATAAACGCTTTGATTCAAAGAGTAATGCATTGCATCGTTTTTATAATCTGATCCAATGCTTATCTTACGAATTACAGAATTCATTATTCTTCAGCTGGTTTTTCTACTTTAGTATACGACCCATCCTCTAAACTAATATTGATTGCTCCGTATTCTGCTTCTAGTTCACCTTTAAATTCTTCAATCACTTTATTTAATTCTCCTAATTGGTGTAAGAAACCGTGTTTTTGAGATTCTAATATACCAATATTAGTTAATAAAGCTTGTAAATCGTTTTGTTGAGCTACGATTTTTTCTAATTGTTCTTTTGTAATCTGTTTTACTACTTCCATTTTGATTTAATTTAATTGTTAATTATTATTATGATAATGTTAAAAGATATTTTAATTTTGCTGTTTCGCCAGACAATGATTGTGCTAGATTAGATATATCTCCAAACTTTGCAGTATCCCCATAAGTTTCTAAATCTTTAGAGAATTTCATTACTTGATCAGCAATGGCCATTGCATCGGCCTTTGAATCAATTGCTTCTATTTTTAACGATTGAATTCTTTTTCCTGTATAACCCATTAATTTTTCAACTACCTCATCCTTAAAGTCTTGTAAAAAATCATAAAAACTACCGGTAGCTGTATGTTCTGCAAAACTTCTAGTTTGCCAATGTATTATGTGGAATTGTTCATGAAAGAACGCTAATTTCCCTGCAATTTCTTCTGTTGTCATATTATTTTATTTTATTATTTACGGGGTACATGCATAAGTTTGTGAAGTAACAAGACCATCTGTAATTTGATATTGAGTTTCACCCACTACTGGCCCAGCTATTGCGGAAGTAACGGGTATTGTTAATGCTTGATCAACAAATAAATAAATTCCTATTGCAAAAGTAGGTGATAAACTATAGGTTGCAAATGCTGGCCCAGGATTGCATTCATATAAATTAATAGTATAAACTGTAGGGGTCAAATCCGTTTTATTATTTCCCCAATCTACTCCTAGTCTTATACCTAACATATTAATATACTAATAGAATACTTCCTACTGGTATATTAACCGCTGAAGTAATTTTAGAAACTATTACAGGTAAAAAAGTACCGCTTGAAAGTCCAGAAAATGTTACATCAGCTGTATTGCCAACTGGTCTTACGGTGATACTTGTTGGCTGACCCTCCGTTGTTACTGCTCCAATATATATAGCCGCAGATTCAATATTGCTTAAAGGTAAAGAAGCAACTGTACCTACTGCTGTTGCAAAATCTGGTTGATTACCGTATTGTCCCATAATTATTTTTTAAATATTTTATTGTATATTTTACTTTTGTTTTTTGTTCCAAGTTTAAATTCTAAAACAGTATTACCTGGAAAAGAATAATCTTCACCTGGTTCCATCAATTTAGAATTGCCTTCATTATCAATACCCAAAACGGGGAAACCTACGTTTTTCATTGTGATTTCCCCGCTAGGTATTAAATTATAAGGTCTATCTTTATCAGGACTATTTTTTTTATAACCTGTTGTTGATAGATTTTTCATTTAGCATTTTTTCATTTTTGCTGGAGTCTTTTTGTCCTTCATTGCCGCTTGAGCATTTTCAGCATAATGTTTTCTAGCACTTGGTTTCATTTTTTGATTGCTAGCTTCTTTAATGTCATAAGCAGTTTTTTTGCTTACCTTCATTTTAACTGGAGAAACAACTTTAACTTTTGCTCCAGTTCTTGGATTGATTCCTGGTTTAACTTTTTGGTTATATTCTTCTCCTCCTGGTACTGTTTTAACAGTAACATTTAAATCAGCATTACCCATATTTTTTCTTACAGCATTAGCAGCTTCATTACCCATTTTACCAGCTTCTCTTTTTCCAATTCCAAATTTTATAGCTTTACCGGCAACAGCAGAACTATCTTGTTTTGCTTGTTTTTCGTTATACTCTCTAAATTTATAGTTTGGATTATTGGTATCCCATTTTTCATAAGGATTCCCTTTTGATAAGTCTTTACCAAATCCTGAGTATTTATCCTCTTGTTTGAATGGAGCAGGTACTCCGTGACCTGTCTTTGCGTTGTTACCTCTACCTGGTTTTTGTGTGTATGCCATTTTGTTTTTTTTAATTGTTATTTATTATTTAATCTTTGTATAATATACTGTTCCTGATCCACTTCCAGTAATAACACATTTCAATGTAAATTTATTAATAAGTGTATAAGTACAATTGGTTAACCAAGAATTAGCTTTAAATACTGTAGAGGCAAAAATATAAGTTTCTTCAACTCTTAATGTAAGCAAGTCTAAAGGTTCTCCTGTTGATCCGCAAATTTCTTGCATTTGTAAATTACCGCTTAAATCCTTCCAAAAAAACAATTGTGTTGTTTCTTCGCTTGGTCTCCAATATCCAATTAAATCATTTGGATTAATTTTTTCTTGAGCAAAAGTGTTTAAACTAAATAATGCAATTGCGATAATTAAAAATACTTTTTTCATAATTAAATAATATTAGATTTATATAATATTATTATTACGTGTATTTACTGTTTTTTATAAGCTTCTATTTCCCAAGGTAGTTTTTTAGAACCTTCTTGCATTTTAGCTCTGGAATATTTCTTTCCTTTCCATATAACATGAGTATCAGTATAGTCTAAATCGCCTCGCTTCATTTGATCTATATGAACCTTCTCATGAGATATAGTTTTATTTTTTCTTAATTCTAATGGGGATACATCTTTGTTAATTAGGATTGCTCCATTATTTTGCGCCATACCTAATACATTGTTATCCATGTCTGTATTATAGATTGGAGTATTATCCACATTATAAGGTGCACCCTTCATTATAAACGCCATATTCGTTTATTTAATAAATCAGCCGCAAAATTAATTACGGCTGATCTAGATTATTATTATGCTATTGCTACAGAAGTAACTTGAGACCCTGCTGGTAAAGCTACAGCAACAACCTGTCCTCCAGGAACAGCGGCGATAGCTGCATTGATTGCAGTAAGTACTTCTACTGCTTTAGCAGCGGTTGTAGTAAGCACGATATTTTCTCCTGCAGTAAAAAGTGTTACGGCGTTTGCAGCTGTTGCAAAAATACCAGTTATTGTATTCACGTTAACTAATCTAGGCCCTGCAGCATAAGCCGTTGCGCTAGTTACAGGAATTGAAATGAAATTTGTCATTTTGTTTTGGTTTTAATGGTTGGTTATTCTTTTATTTTTTTGCTTTTAAAGTAATCTAAAATACGTATACATGTGTATACAATAGACACCACTAATAATATTATTTTTAAAGTAGATTCTACTCTATCACTAAGACTTACTATAAGTGCTACCGCATTTAGTAAATACATTTTTAGATCTGGTGTATGCATTATCTTCTTGCTTTTGCTCTTTGTGTTATTGGTTCTTCTGAGCAACTAGGTTGATCAAATCTAAGCTTTATTCCATCTTTACCAGCACTATAACCTGGTCCTTTAGGATAAGCTGTTGTATCTAATGGCCCTGCCCAAAGTGCATTAGCCCCTACGCCTGACATTGCCGCTTCTTTATCAAAAGCTACAATTGGATGTTTTTTTGCGTTTATATTCATAATTAACTGTTTTCAAAGCCTAATGTAGGCGTTACACTTGTTTGTACTGCTTGTGGTGGTAATTGAGGACCATCCTGTAACATACCAGGATTTGCTAATTGCATCATAGGCGCTTCATTATTTTGAACTGTTCTAGTAAATGTGCCTTCATTTGCTTTACCATACATTGCTCCCATTGCTTTTGAATTACTAAAAGCCTTTGGATTAATTGGCGTTTCATTCATTGGAAACGGATTAACCATTTGGGATTGCCCTGGAGTAATAGAACTTGGTCTAGGAGTTGCCATATTACTTGGTGTTGGTGTATTTATTTGCGCCGAATAATCTTTTGCAGCACTTGCTTCTGGAGCAAATGTTAATTGACTTTGCGGTGTACCATTACCAGTAACTCCTAAATTTTGCTTCATTGGGCTAGTTCTCATTTTATATGCCATGATTCCTTGTTTTATCTTTATTCAAATGATCTATTGCTGTTTGCAATACTACATCTGTATATGTTTTACCTTTCATTATACTATTATTCCTTGGTTTAGTTGGAATATCTTCTTCTCCTAACATTATACGATACATTCGGTTTATCAGTTGTTTACACTTAAATGAAACTTTATATATGTTGTATTTTTGGGTTGTATGGTTTCTATTTCGCCACACTACTATCCACCCTTCTTTTAACAAATTGTTCCAGCGTTTATTATCCCAACTGTAAGCGTACGTACCAATCTTATAATCTTGCTTGGTAAAGAATTCCATGCAATCAAAGTATATTAGTAATTCAAGATCAGAATCAGTTAAATCATTATTTCTACAAGCCCATCTGCGTATTAACCTGTAATGTTTTAATAAGCCAAGACTCTTTACATCTTTTGCTTCGAGCTTTCTCATAAAACAATTACAACATCTTGCAATTTTATAACTTTATAATCATGACCTTCAAATTCAATACCGTGACCGGCTGCTTTGTCATAATATATAACGTCTCCAACATTTAACGCTTTTATCTCGTCACTTATAGAAACTATAACCGCTTCTTTATATCTTATATTCTCTTTATCTTTTTCCGCTAATAGCAGACCACCCTCTGTTTTACTTAATCCCATTTTCTTTAACGAGATTATAATGTTGTTACCTATTGCCTTCATTTCTAAGCTCGAAGGTTATTGATTACACAGTCAGTTGATAATATAGTAACAGCTACAGATGATGCATTTCTTAATGCAGATTTTGTAACTAATAATGGGTCAATAATTCCGGCTTCAATCATATTAACAACATCGCCAGTTATTACATTCAATCCATCACCTTCTACAAATCTGGTCATTGTATCTTCCATTCCTGCGTTTTCAAGGATTATATTAAAAGGAGCTTTAATTGCATCAAGTAAAACCCATTCTCCACTATTAGATCCATCTAATGTTTGCGAAGCATTCAATAAAGCAATTCCTCCACCTGGAACAATACCTTCTTTAATAGCTGCTTTAGTAGCACATATTGCATCTTCTACTCTATCTGCTTTTTCTTTTAATTCAACATCTGAATTAGCACCTACTTTTACAACAGCAACTTTTGCAGACAACCTTGCTAATCTTCTTTCTAAACGAATAACTTCAGCAGGATTAAGTTTACCTTCAAGTTGTGTTTTTAATTCATCAATTAATAGTTGTACTTCTTCAGTTATACCATTAACTTGTATTATTGTTTCTGAATCATCGGTTACGGCTTTTAAACAACTACCTAAATGTTCTGGTAGGATTAAATCCATATCATCTCCCAAATCTTCATTTATAATTGTTGCACCAGTTAATAAGGCAAGATCCATTAAGGTATCTTTTTTATTAACACCATAAGTTGGTGCATTAATTACATTTACTTTTATATTTCCTTTTACTTTATTCATTGCAAGTGCAGATAGAACGTTTGTTTCCATATCTGCAATAATCAATAAAGATTTATTTGTTTTTATAACGTGCTCAAGTACTGACTGTATTTGTCTGATACTTTCCACTGGTGATTCAATAATCAATACAACTGGGTTTTCTAATTCTGCAACCCTTTTGTTTGGATTAGTTATAAAATGTGAATTAACTAAACCTTTGTCGTATTGTACACCTTCAATTACTTCTATCTCTGTTTCAGCTGATGCAGATGTTTCCATCATTACAATTCCTGTTTCACCAACGGCTCTAAATGCATCGGCAATAATCTTACCTAATACTGGATCATTATTTGTTGAGATAGTTGCAATGTTATCAATCATATCTCCTGTAACTGACACTGTAATTGACTCTAAGTAAGCAACTACTTTTTCAGTCATTTCTTCAATACCTTTTTTTAGCAACCTTGCATTGTGCTTGTCTTGAACTTTGTAAGCTTCATTTAATATTGAATGAGCTAATACGGTTGCAGTAGTTGTACCATCGCCCGCTTCTTTAACTGTTTTACGGGCAGCCTCTTTTAAAAGTCTTGCTCCCATATTTTCAACTGGATCCAATAAAATAACACTATCTGCAACGGTAACTCCGTCCTTTGTTATAATTGGTCTTCCCTGATTATCTTCTAGCATTACACATTTACCACCAGCGCCAAGTGTTGAACTTACGGCTTTTGTTAATTTTGTAATACCCTCGAACACCTTGTTTTGAGCTTCTTGCCCAAAGCTAAGGTTCTTAACTATTGCATCTGACATAATTTAATTTGATTTGATTTGATATAGTATATATATTACCTGTATTTTCCCTTTTTTACTTGCCTTGCCCTTTATATGCTTTCTTGTAAAGTTTGGAAGTTTTTATTTTGGAAGTTTTAGTTTTTGCATGAACACCAGGTCTTGATATATCTTTTACAATAATCTTAGCAGTGACAGTCTGTTTCGCCATAATTGATATAGTGTTAGTATTAATATAATTAACCATAGAATCCACCAATAGTTTGCTGGCTTATCTATTTTTTTATTGTTTACAACAACTTCTTCTGTTTTATTTACCTTAGCAGTCGCTGTGGAATCCATATGCTTTGTTTCTGACTCCTTTTTCTTATTTACATATAAACTATTAGTTCTAATTTTTTTGATCTTTAAAACAACGTTTTTATAATGCTTCCCATCAACCATGATTTCTTTACATGTATCAATTGGCGTGATCGTTATTTCATTATTGTCAATAGTTGTAACCACGTTTGTAGAATCCGTTTTCTCTTTTGTTTCTGTAGTTGCAACTTTAACTTCTACTGTTGCAATACTGTCCTTCTTTACAGTTGACTTTTCAATAGCAACTTTACGGGCACCGCAAGACATTAACATTAGGCATGTAATTAATAATAGTTTTTTCATTAGGTAATTGTTAAGGTTATATCTTTTGCTTTCTTCATTTTTTCAAATAGCTTATCAAAGGCTTTTCTCGATTGCCCTATAAAATCCTTAGAGCGAGTTCTGCCAACCAATATACAACCCTCTGTGTCGTGATTAGTATTTCCGCTATGTATACGCACGCCTTCGAATCCTGGTACATCTAATAATAATGGTAATAGTCTTTTAAATCTGTTTGATTGATTGATTATAACTTTGTAAGTTCCTCTTGGTATTGCTGTTTCACTTTTGATCTTTACATCGCGCTCTACATCTTCAAGAGTATAACATTCCCATACTCCGTCAATTGTTAATTCACCTATTACAGAGTTGTTGCCTTTGTGCAATCTTTTAACCTCAATTTTCATCTTTATTAGCTTTTGCTTTCATTAATCGTTCTACAATATTTGTTGCCCCTTCAATTCCAATATACGCTGTTGCAATTACAACCCAGTCGTTAGAATCTAAACTACCGGAAAATAAACCGCCACATGCAATTAAGAATACAAGTAACTTTCTACTAATCCATTTACTTATTAATATGTCTACCTGCTCTTTGCTCATTACTCAACTGTTGGGATTGGTGCTGGATCTGGTACTGGTACCCCAATTGTCAATGTAACCGACGTAGGGTTTATTAAAAGCTCAATTTGGCTTACAATATTAGCTTCAATAGAAGCAACTTGTTCTGCTCCCATTGCTGATTGTGTCCACGCTACTACTTCTTCATTTGTTAATTCATCAAATGGAATGAATGTTGTAATGTCTTCTACGTTTAAGATTTGAGTTCCATAAACAGTCGCTTGTACCGGCGGTACAGAATCATCTGTTCCTGTTACAATCCAATGTACATTATATACTACATCTGTAAGTTCACCATCTTTTGGGTATGCGTCTACTGTTCTACAGTTCCAATCGTATACAACTCCTGTCGCTAATTTTTTTGCTCTTGCCATTTTGTTTGTTATTTATTAATTAATTTTTTTAAATCTTCTATCTCTAATTTTAATTCTTTTATTGCTTCTATCAGTACAGGTACTAAATCTGTATATGCAACTGATTTTGTTTGATTATCATCTGATGCTGTAGAAACTGCTTGAGGAATAACTTTTTCAACTTCTTGAGCTATTAAACCAATATGGTTAGTATCATCTAAATTAGTTTCAGGATTAAATTCTTTATTCCAATTAAAAGTTACACCGTTCAAAGATAATACTTTATCTAAAGCATTCTCAATAGGTAGTATATCTTTTTTGTATCTCTCATCAGACAAGTTAATATAAGCACTTGTACCTGCAACTGACCCATTAACGTGTAGCGTATACATAGGTAATGAAGTTCCAATACCTACTTGACCTGTAGAGTCAATACGCATTCTCTCCATTATGCTTGTTTTGAAAACAATAACTTGTTGTGATGTAAGTGTCATTGTCCGATTAAACCCTGTATAATCAACTTGACCCTGTACAGTCATTCCATTCTTCCAAGAGATAGCTCCAAAAACATAATCCGTTGAACCTCCAACAAAATCTATATTACCACCTCCGCCATATCCTGACATTGGAACATAAGCAAGTCTTAGGGTTGGGTTAGTCATTGTATCAACAATGTCTACTTTGGTAGTTGGCATAATTGTACCTATACCAACATTTCCTGACGCGTATAATGATCCGCTAATATTAGAAGTTCCATTAACGTCCAATGTGTATATTGGACTTGTAGTTCCAATACCTACTTTGCCATCTCCTTTAACAACAAATTTACCTGACCCTATTAATAAATCATAACTACTTGAGTCTCCACCGCCGCCATCAATATATACCCCATATCTAAGCGTTCCATTATTATATCCTGAATAAATGGTATGTCCAAGAGATGATGTATTTTGAATAGTAGAAGTCCAATTGCCGCTTTCATTACTTGTTACGTGAAGTTTTGTGGATGGACTACTTGTTCCTATTCCTACTTTTCCATCTATAGTAACTCGCATTGCTTCGGTACCTGAATTTGGAGATAATATTACTGCACCAACAGAGCCTAAATAAGAATCTGTTCCATTATTAAACAAGTAAGATTTCCAAACGCCACCGTTAGCTAATGTAAGTATTGACTCAGAAGAACCATTAATTGTTAGATTACCTCTTCCCCCTGTATTTAATAAAGCGGCTGTTGTTCCAATTGCTACATCGCCCGATGATGTAATTCGCATTTTTTCTGACCAACTTCCACCATATGTTTTAAAAGAAACATAACTTGCCCCTCCTATTGATATACTATCTGTAGCACTTTGAGTATTATATATAAATGTTTCTCCTGTTTTAGCTAATCCAATATTTCCATTAACTTCTAATTTCTCAGAGGGACTTGAAGTTCCAATACCTACGTTACCTGTAAATATCGCGTTATTATTAGAGACATTTAAAGTCATAACATCCGAAGCAGTTACCTCAGAATAAGCGACTAAATTATTTGAACTTAGGTTTTCTCTCATTCCAAAAAACCATTGTCCACTTCCATTTGTTAATAATCCTAATCCATTATAATTTGTAACAGCAGGTCTATTTAGGGTTAATCCCGTAATTGAATTATTAACTCTTATTTGTCCCTCAACTTGTAACTTTTGACTTGGACTTGTTGTTCCAATACCTACGTTACCACTTGGCGTAATTTTTAAAGATAAATTTCCTAAACTTGAAGCCGATCCATTAGTAAAAACATTGAAGCTTCCATCTCCGTCGTTACCTAAACTTAAATATTTATTGGGAGTTGTTGCTCCAAATCTTATCATTGGATAATTAGCTGCTGAAAATTGACCCGACATAAACCAACCACTAATTCCTGAAGTTGTTTGAACTATATCTAACTTAGCGCTCGGACTTGTAGTTCCAATTCCTACATTACCCTCTTTTGTAATAGTCATTTTAGAGTTGATAGGATTATTTGAATTTGTTGTTGAAACAGCAAAATTTAAACTTCCATAATCAGTAGCTACATTACCAATTAGCCATCTTCTTGAATTAATCGTTCCAGTATCATCTGTAAGCGTTATACCAGGACTATTTGCCCAATTTGTTGCAGAACCAACAATTTCCATTCTTGAAAATGGGCTTGTTGTTAAAATTCCTACATTACCTCCCTGAGTTATGTTTAAATTATATCCATTAAGGGTGTTATATATATATAAACCTCTTCCCGCATCAATAGATCCATCTGATCCAATTTGCCATTGGCCTAATCCGGCGCTTGCGTTAAAAACAAACCCGGCTGCTTTAGTAGTCCCGTTTATTTCTAATTTTTCGCTTGGCGTAGTAGTCCCTATACCAACATTAGTTCCATTATCATAAATTAAACTATTACCAAGAGTAGTAGTTCCTGTGAATTTAGAAACGTAGTTTGTTGTTCCGCTCGCATTAGCTTTTGAATTAAATGTAATCCAATCTGCCGAACTTAATGCTCCTCTATTTGACGCGCTTGCTGTAGGTAAATTAAATGTATGCGTATCAGTAGCAGACGATATACCAAAGTCTGTTCCTGCTGTTCCAACAGCAAAATATTGAACTTGTGCGGTTAAATTATTTAAAGCGGTTAATCCTGTAGAGAATGTTGTAATAACTTCACTTAGATGCCCATTTTGAGTGTGCATTGTAATAGTTCTGCCCGAGTGGGTTACATATACTCTAACTGCTAATCTATCAGTTATTAATAACGATGTAGTAGGTACAGCTAATGCTGTTGTATATAAATCAATCGCAGTTCCGTTTGTAATTCCTTCAGGCGTTCCAGAACTATTAGCTATTGAAGTAAAAACTCCTCCTGAAGAGTACTTATATAACTCAACATAGAAAGATGGAGTACCCCCGCTTGAACTTGCACTCATGTAAATTTCAAAGTTCCAATTACCCGCAGGAATATTAAGTTGATTAGGAGAAGCTACATCCGTTAAAAATGACGCTATATAACCATTTGCATTAATAGAAAAATCAACAGCGGCTCCTGTATTTGCAACTATACTCATCTGCTCGTAACCTACAACAGTTGATGCTGTTCCTCCGTTAAAATAGAATACCTGACTTGACCCGCCTGACCCAGGGGTCGCAGGTGGATTAATCCAAGAAGTTCCAGATGTAGTAGAAGACAGTAATTGTCCCGAAGTTCCTGCTGACCCAGAGGAATCCCTAAGGCCAGCTTGTACTTCTATATCGCTTTTAAATTTCATATAATTATTTTTGTACTAATACTCTAACAGGGTTTGTAGGAGTAGTCGCAAAGTTTATTGTAACCGTATTTGTTGTTGTTCTTATGTTATCTGAATAAACAGTTTCATAAGTTACAGTGTCGTATAATTGTATTATTACATCTCTTGTATTTAACCCATGTGTTAGAACCGAGCTTGCAGAACTAACTGTTGCAGCATAAGAAACTGTGTCAGCCGTTACCGTAGCTGTTCCGGCAGAATAACTAACAGATATACCTGTTCCTGCGTTTACATTACCAATACCAACTGTAGTTAATGTAGCTAAGTCAATATTGCTTTGAACTCTTGTCCAATCCGCTAATGTAGTTGGGTTATTAATATTTGCAATTAATGAATCACCAACTCTAACTTGTTCTGTAAAGAAGAATCCATCAACCGTTACGGTCCACATAAATCCTTTATTAATAGTAGCTGTTGGTGGTGAATCTAAGTTTGGTGTATTTGTTAAAGCATCATATCCTCCTTGGAATACTAAAGCTCCAACTAACGATGCATCGACGTAAGATTTAACCGCTGCGGACGTTGGTAAAGTTGTATCATTATTATTAGCTGGGATACCTTCAGCTGCTGTTACTATAGCCGCTGGATCCATCATTGAGAATTCAACAGCTCCTGAAGCAATTGTAGTTACTATAGAAGTAGTTCCAGATCCTGTAACATCTCCTGACAATGTAATTGTAGGATTAGTAGGAGCTGGTAATGTAACCGTTTTTAAGTTCAAAGCAGTAACGTGCCCTTCAGCAGAACTTGTAACGCTATCAACCACTGTAAATGTACCCCCAAAAGCTGGAGACGCAGAGCTTGTTGTATCTGTTCTTGAAACCGTTCCGTGATTAATAGTTAGTGTATTACTAACTAGAGAAGTTGTTATGTTTGTTCCTCCGGCAAAAGTTACGTTTGTACCAGATGATATATTTGTAGGACCACCGGTTCCTCCTTGTATTGACCATACATAAGTACCAGGAATTGCAGATATAGGTGACCAAGTATTGTCTCCTCTTAAATACTTTGTATTATCAGGTGTACCTGTTGCGCTTAAGTTAGCTGTTAATGTTGCTGCTCCGGTTTGCGCTGTAGTTGGACTTAAAGTAATGAATGAGCCACTTGTAGCAGTAAATGTTGTAACACCTCCGCCTACTTCTGCCCATACGCCATTTGCCCATACCTTTAATACATCAGCAGTTGTATCGTAGTAAAGCTGTCCTTCTACGCCTGTTCCGGCTGCTGCGTTGTTTGGTTGATTTTCAATCCTTGCTTTTTGAAGCTCGTTCTGATTAAAATTAACACTATTTAAAAAATTTATTGCCATGGTTTGTTTTTATTATTAGTTCATATAAGCCTTACCGGAAAATCCAGCAGAGAACTCTATTATTAAGTTGTTTGCATCTATATAAGTAACTTGACCGTACATAAGTACATTGTTTATATTAACAACTGATACGGATGGAAACCTATTTAAATTGTGTTGTATAGTCCAAGTAGTAGCCGGAGTATTTTGTACATATACAAACGTAGCAACTGCAGAATAATCTGGCACATTAAGTGTACTACCAACTAAAGTAGCCGGTCCTGCGGACCCCGTAGTAGTTAATGTAATAGTATTTTGCTTAGCGTTTAAAGCCGCTTGTAAATCGGTTTGGTTACTTAAAGTACCAGTTATTGTTCCCCATTGCACCCCAACATTACCATCTAATATAAAAGCCTTTAGCAAATCTAAGGTAAAGTTCTTGGTAATGTTTTTCTTTTTCCCGGCTACCCTTATAGTAGACGTTCCTATCAACATATCCGTTGGCAGTAACTCTAGTGTTTCTGGATAACTATAAATTATAGCCATATATTATTTTTTATTAACCTAACGGTTCTATATTTGTAATTAGACCATCTGTAACTGTAACCAGTTTTAAGTCCGCGGTTTCAAACGTTCCTGTTGCTCCTTCACTTGTAAGTGAGGCTAAAGTAAAGTTAACAATACTTCCTACAGAAAAATTCTTAGTAATGTTTGCACCTGATTCAGCGTCAAATCGTGTGCCTAATAGTAAATCGTTGCTTGCTACTGCTCCGGCGCTTGGGTAGCTTATAATTATTGCCATGTTGTTTTTATTAACAGTTCCACTTGTCTAATGCAAGTTTTTTTCTTGTTGGTTCTCCGTTTGGTTTTTTCATCGGTCCTGGCATACCAGACATTCTAGCACAGAATGATTTTCTACGCTTTGCATCTTTACTACCTGGTTTTAATTCCGATGGTTTTTTAGTTACCGCAGTTTGTAATTTACTCTTCGGGTTTTCTCTTCTATAGCTTGCAACACCTTTAGCATTTAATCCGCCAGCTGGATCTTTGCCTTCTTTGCGTGTCCAAGCAGCAGTCTTTTTTAAAGGCGAATGATCACATCCACACTTTTCTTTTAATGCATCATTGTTTGCTGCAAACTTATTTAATATTAACGGACGCATCTTTATTTCTTTTTATTAGTTATTTTTTTTGCTTGTGCAAGCATTTCTTTAGTAGGTTTTTTACCAGAACCTTTATTAGCTCTAATATTATCCCACAATCCTCTTTCTGAGGTAGAACCGTCTGCTCTCTTCATCATTTGCTTCATTGGAGATTCTATAATGCCTCTACCGATTAAAACATCTTTCTGGGTAACTTGACCGTCACCGCTTAGGTCCTTTAACTTTTTCATTGGGCTTTTGCCTCCTTCACCAATTGTATACCCTTTGTTCTTGCTTGTCCCTAATCCTTGAGGGCCGATACCTTTTCCGTACATACTATTTTAGTTTATAATGTTTACCACTTTCTTTCTTAGTGCCTTCACCCTCATTCCCTCTATTCTGTTTAACAGATTCAAATCTACCATCTTCGTGATCGTAGTCCATACCTTTACTACCAGGGCTCTTTCTGTGCATTCTCTGTGAGTGTGCTTTCTTAATCCTTCTATCATCCGTCTTAGCATATGCCAAATCCCTCTCCGCTTTAGCCTTAGCCGCCGTAGGAGATAGTTTCTGCTTCAATAAAGGTGACTGTAAACCCAAATAGTATTCCATAATCTGATACTTTAATATAGTATATACAATCACGTGCATCGATCGAATCTTACAGTGCGACATTAGCCTGCTATTTATTTAATATAACTACCTAATGTCACACTTTTAAACTATACCCAATAAGGTATATTATATACAAAAGCATATAATATTATGCCCCAAGAGGTATAAAAAATGTTATTACAAATATATAAGTAAGGGGCTTTAAATAAAACTTATCACAAATATTAAAGTAAGAGGTTACAGCCCTGTTTTGGCCTGACCCGCCCAGAAAGGAAATGACTTTGATTTTACCCACCCCCCGGACGTTTTTTGGTATGATCAGAAATGTTTTGCCTTTTCCGGCACGTATGGCAGACGTTCTGGCTATTGCTTGGCGATCACAGGAGCTGCTGCATGGACCGTTCGTTTGTTATGATGTATTGCTGTGCAGATATTATAATGAGACGACACGGATCGTGTATGCTAACAGCGTTACCTCATCGCGCTGCATCCGATCTGGTGTTTGCTGATGATCCGCAGAGCGGAGCGAATACGCGAAGCGTATAGCAAATGTATAGCATTTGCGTATAGCATTCCCTACAGTCTGAGTACGAGGTGAAATTGATAATATATATGATCAAAGAAATTAATAATAATAAATAAAATAAATATAACATGGAAAATTTAATTAATAATTTAGAACTAAGAATTAAAGTTGCTTTTAAAAATCAAGCAATAATGGAGTCAATGAACTTAGACTTTGACGAAGACTATATCTGCAATATAAAATCAGAATTTATAAATAAATATAATTCTAAATTAACTAAAAACCAAATAGACTATATATCCAAAATATAGTTTATACAATAAGAATACGAAGTCTAAATGATAATATAAATGTAACAAATAAATACTAAATACCATGAATGAACAAACTAGAACCGACTTACTAAATTACCTAAACAATAATAATATTGAATATAAGTTTGATGCAACTACGCAACAAATAATAGTTGATCTTACGGTTGTTGAAGATTAACTTACAATCTTAATACGAATAGTAATTGATAATAATAATGTAAATAAATAATAACAATATAAATATAATTAAAATGAACAAATTCCAAAAATCAAAAGTTGAAGTAGTTGAAGTAGTAAAATCATCTAAAGAATTAATCGCTGAAGCCATTGCAAAATTAAGTCCTGAAGACTTGGCTTTAATCTATCCACCTATCGAAAGAGCTAACTTTGTAGTACGTAAGTCATGGTTAGGTAGAAATCAAGTAATCACATTCGTGAATAACAAGAATCAACGTATAACTTACAATCATGACGAGGTTTTAAAAGTAATGTTACCTAAACTAAACTTAATGCCATGTTGGATTAAAAGAGAATATTGGTCACAATCTACCGATATGCCAAGCAATGTAAGACATTTGGCTACGGTTGAAGTGTTAGAAGTAGTTGAGGCTGAATAAGTCTCTTCTACTAACTAAAATAGTGCGACGTTAGCCTACTATTTTATTAACTTAATACCCTAATGTCACACTTTTACATAATGTTCCATTGGAACTACACGAAAGTGTATAGCAACGCGTATAGCATTCACCTAAAAATCCCCTACAATCACAATACGACGGTAAATTGATAATATATGTGTAGTCTGACTTTGAAATAGTGTCGAAAGAGTGGACTCCGTCCTACACTATAGTTAACTATTTTCTATTTTCACTCAAAAAGTGCTTACAAGACTAACACGGACTCAAAATGATAATATATATGTAACAAAATAACATTAAATGTGTTACAAATGTGAGAAAAAGTGTTGTGAACAAAGAGATGTGTGATTATACCTGTATTACTTTTAATTTAAGCAAATGAAGTATAACCTCTTTACAATAACAATACGATTGTAAAATGATAATATAAATGTAACAAAATCAAATAAAAATATGGATTATAAAGTAATAGAAAGTAGAGAAATAGTATGGTGCGATAGCGATGACCGTTATATACTAATTATTAAAGAAAATGGAGCTATAGTTGGGTTAAATTTCATGCAAGGTGACGAATTAGAGTTATTTAAAGAACAATATGGTGATATTGATTATGACTTAACTGACTTTTACAATGCGGTTGAACCTTACTTAGACCACAATGGCACTACCGAAGTTGATAGAATTAACGCTGCAATATGGTCATTCCATGAATATAGTGTGCTAAAAAATGATAGAGAATATAAATATAATAATAAATAATATGGAAGAATATAGTGATTGTTGTGGTGCGGGTAGACACCATATATATGATGAGTTGTGTGGTGATTGTTTAGAGCATTGCGAGTTTACCGATTGGGATGGTGAAAATGAAGATTAATATTAAAAAGTAAATTATGAAATATCAAGTAAAAATAACCGAGTATTTAAGTAAGATAATTGAAGTTGAAGCCGATGATGAAATCGATGCAAGATTATTAGCGGAAGAAATGTATTGCGGTGAAGAAGTAGTGTTGGATGCTAATGACTTTGATGATGTTGAATTTGAAATATATAATGATTAATTATGATAGGAGATTATGAAATTGTAGAGTACATTAATCCGTGCTTTCCTGAAAGAAATTATTACAAGGCCACTATTGAAAACGGTACAACATATCATACTACCGAATATGAAGATATTGTACAGTGGTTATTAGATTACCGTATCAACAAAGCAAAGTATGACGCTCTAGCAAAGTTCGAGGCCGGTGTAATTGAAAGATTCATGGCGGATGTAAAGTATAAAGATTAACTTACAATCTAAATACGATTATAAATTGATAATATAAACGTAACAAAATAATAAATGCAACAATAGCTCAGTTGGTAGAGTGTTACCTTGCCAAGGTAAAGGTCGCGGGTTCGAATCCCGTTTGTTGCTCAAATATGCGGATATAGTGTTCAACGGTTAGCACGTAGGCCTTCCAAGTCTAAAGTTTCGGTTCGAATCCGAATATCCGCTCAACCGTGCAAATGTAGTATAATGGCTATTATATTAGACTTCCAATTTAAAGATGAGGGTTCGATTCCCTTCATTTGCTCAAAACATCATGAGGCCATTGGTTGGCGGCACCTCTCCAAGGTTTAGTTGAAATACACTATTTATGGCAAAGCTGAAATTGGTTCGAATCCAATCATGATGACAAAGTATTTACAATCTAAATACGATTATAAATTGATAATATAAATGTAACTAAAACAAAATAACTATGACAAATTCAATTAAATTCCTAAAGTACAATCAAATCTTATTAAACGGCGTGCTATACACACCTTACTTGATTGGCGATCTACCACCAAGTTTTGGTTTTATCTACGATGCTAATAAAGAATCCGATGGCACAAGCGAGTGGTTCAATTTTAAAGGTTTAACTTATGTAATCAAAAAGTAATATGGAAGATAAATTTTTAATTGGAGCCATAATAGGTAGCGGACTTACTTTTGCAACAATGCTAATATTAATTTCAGTAAGCACAGTAACAATAGAATCAAATAAAAAAATTACACCTGAATTGCAAATAACAATTAATGGTAAAAAAATAGATACAATCTATAAATATAAAGAACAATAATATGGCAAAGAAAATAACAATGGATTCGGTACACGCTTTTTTAGCAAGTAAAGAATTCCGTAGAGAAAACATGGAAGTAAACACTAATGGTGACGTAACTTATCTTAGATTATGGGGTAATACTATTGCAACTAAAACAAATGACGGTAGAGTATATATTGACGCTTGTGGTTGGTATACAGTAACAACTAAAGAACGGTTAAATTATTTATTAGACAATTATGGTTTACCAAGAATTTACCAAAAAAATTGGTTGTGGTATATCGGTAGCAACCCTTGGAATGGTGGTAAAACTTGTGTTTACAATCCAAACACGATAGCGAATTGATAATATAAATGTAACAAAATATAAATAGTATGATAGTAATAGCGACTAATATGAAAGAAGCGTGCCAATATCTTGAAGAAAAGAAATCACGTAATAGAGCGAACCGTATAAATGCAGTGAATATTGATGGCTTGTGTAAGAGTTTTAATAGTAATGACTATAAACAAATCAAGACTAAAATGAAATCATCTTTTGGTGCAAAAGCGAAAGCTCACAGTAGGAGCGGATATTGGAATCACTATCACTTAACATTAACAGAAATTAAAGATAAATATTAGTATGAAAAAATTAAACGGATTTGAAAGTTATTTAGTAATCGAGGGATTGAATGCAATTAGGAATGAATGGAAGAAAGATATTAGAGAAGTTGAGGCACAAGGTAAAAATGCTTTGATGACTGCGGATTATGTAGACATGGTTGTATCTGAAACAATTGAAAAGATTAAAGCATTAACTCTAAAGCAAAAGTAATGAAAGAACAATATATTAAAATGCGCAATAGTAACCAACTTGATATGAGTTTGCTATACACTTATGCTCGTAAGCAAGGTTTAGACCTACCACCAGATCAATTCTCTATTGCCATGCAATTTGCTAATCCTTCAGAGATTATAGAATATCTAGACCATAAGTTTGAATTAACTTTATTGTTTGGAAAAGACGGTAACTTTATTAAAGTAGTTGAGTAGCTTACAATCAAAATACGATTAACAAATGATAATATATATGTAACAAATTAAATGTAATAACAATGAATGATAACGAAGAAGTAAATTTAATAAAATTATTAAATGAAATTGAAGAAAATTTTGGATTAGAAGATTTCTATGCCATAACAATATGGTTAAACGCTAAAGAAGTTAGCATGCAGGGTTATTTTACTGATACAAATTTAAAAATAGCTAAAGTCTTAAATGTTAATTTAGAACTTAAAGATGGCTTTTTGAAAGGGTACAATGACAATAAATTAATAAAAATGGTATTATCTACAAATAATTAATTATGACAAAAGAAAGATTAGCTCACCAAGAAGCATTAGCATTCGAAGTATGGATGCGAGAAACAGTAAGAACTATTCACTATGCAAATAATGAAAAAATGTCTGAAGCATATAATAGAGTTATGAACAATTATTTAGAAGTAAAAATATATGAGAGTACTGACAGAAAAAGAGACTGACCTAATCGCATTAGCAGTATTCGAAGGAACATTAACAACAGAAAGAAATTTAAATATGGATTTTGGTATAGAAAGATCACTTTTTACAGTGCATCAACAATATAGATTGCAACAAATAGAAAGTTTGCTATACACACTTTT
>JAULBY010073205.1:0-31827 GCA_032358315.1 Ophiocytium majus | reverse complement strand
CGTCCCATCGCGGATGGTGACGTCCAGGCACACGGCCACGGTCGGGCCGCCGCGAAGGCGCTGCGCGCCGGCCGCCGAAGTTGTGAGCGTGCGGTTCTTCCCGCCTGAATGACAGACCTCGACAGCCAGGTTTTGACACGTGACACCGGTAGATTCAAGTTGCTGCTCGCTGTGTGCCCGTTGTGTGCCGAGGGGGCTTGCTGCACCCGCAGGTGCAACACAGTTTGGCACACAGTTGCGGGCTGCGCAAGAACGAGCAAGCCCTTTGGAGCTCTGATTTGCGCAGGCTCGTACTGGAGATGGGGAGAGGCCACACTGGCGCCGTGCACACAGGTGCTGGCGCTGATGCAAGCACACATGTCTGCAGCCGTACCGGCTTCACAACCATCAGCTTGCAGCAACGCGTGCACCTGCTACACCATGACCCGGCAGCTCGAGCAGATCATCTTGGTGCTGCTTGCGGCAGTGACGGCAAGCCGGGCGGCGTCTGCCTTCCACGGTCGCGCTCTGCAGAAGCAGCCGGCAGGAGATGCTACTGCACCCCCGACGACGGCAGCTGAAGATGCCACCGCCGCCGCTACCGTCAACACCTCAGCGAACGACAAGACCGTGATTGCCGTCGGTTGCACCATGGGCATCATCGCCGCGCTGGCACTCGTCGCCGTAACCAAGCAGTGCATCAGGCGGTACCGCCTGAAGAAGCTGCGCACCGCCCCTGCCATCGACTGCCCGGGCTGCCCAGGCGAGCCCTAGGTGCAGCACGTGCTCTGCTCTGCAGCACGCGCAACTAGACGAGCAAGAGGCACGGGCTGTGGCAGCATCCTCCCTGTCGTTCCTGCGCAGAGCCACTGTGGCGGTGCCAATCAAGACCACTGTAAAAAGACGAGGGACACGCATTCCGCAAGCCGCATAGTTATGCTTGCAGCAGTGTAGTTGGCAGTTCTGCGTGATCAGGGGGAGACCTATAAAATACTTCGGTTCTGGTCCAAGGCTGAGTAGGAATCCGTTCGCTCGGTCGAAGCAAACCAAACCATGCCCGCAAACCATGTGTGTACATTGACATGTAACTTCAAGTTTAACTTCAAGTTGGGGGCCTGACAGACCAGCCGGCAGGCCTGTCGGGCTTCAGATGCACTGTATCATCGCTGTATAAGCCTGCTGCGGCACGCGGCGATTGCTCTAGCAGCTGCAGCGGTGCTGACAGGCAGGCGGCCTCCGTTGGTTTGGATGGCCGCCGGTCAGCAGGCTGGGTCGCCATTTTCTACACTAATGGTTTGGTCAGCATCAGACCCGTAACCCGTTCGGTCGTGGACCAGAACCGAACTATCTCATAGGTCTCCCCCAGACGCTGCAAAGCGTTTGCGGCACCAGCACACATGTATGCGCCCGTTGCGCATAGTCCTTGGCGCCATGCACTTCACCCAGCAAGCATCGCTGTTGAAGTTGCGCAAGCCGTTGCGTGTGCTATGCGACTCGGCAGGCTGCTCTGTTGGCCCTCCCTGGCTCTTGAGCGCCTGTGTCCTATCTCCGTTCTACTTGTTCGTATGTGCTTTTTTGGTAGCATAGGCTTTTTTTTGTTTTTTTCCTTGCCCAATCCTTGTATGTTTTAAATGCACTTCCATTTGCACATGACACATGCGCCTACATGCCAAGGCTGCTTTCCATGCAAGTGTGCTGTGTCTGTGATGAGCGATTTTTCAACAAAACTCCCGCTAATTGCATGTGCAGACGCGTGTATGCTTTGCAGTGCGCCTGCTCAAGCATGCGCAGCCGTTCATGCTCTTGACCGGTATGTGCAGTACGCCCGGTGGTGGGTGCGCGCGCTGCAGCCCATCACAATGGGCTATCTCTCATGTGCATGTGTGGCGCAAATGCATGCTGCATGGGCTCTTTCTGGGTGTGCGCGTGTGGCGCAAGTGCATTTGGTGCATTTTTTGTGTTGTGTCTGCATGGCCCGTGTGCACCGGCCCGGCTAATGTTTACAATGGCTGTAACATCAATGCATCGGTCAGTCCGTGAGGACCCCATGCAGACGTGTCTTAACTATGCAGTGTTGCTGTTGCAAACTACTCAGTTTGGTGTTGACAACAGCCTTCGCTGAGTTGTATGCCCCTGGGAGTGCACGCACACGCCTCCCTTGCACACCAACTGATAGCAGTAAATTGATTGCTGGCAGGGGCAACAGTGTGAACATGCTTGCAGAGGAGAGAGGTACGTACGCCTGCGCACTGGTACACAGGCAACCTCCCTGCGCACGCAAACAAGCAGCAGCCGCCAGCACACTGCAAAGAGCAAAGCGCATCACAGATGTTTTGCTTTTTCATGTGTGTATTTGCGGGCATGTGCGGCTGTGATGTAGCAGTGGAGACGAGGGTCCGCGCGCAGGCCCAGCATACCTCCCATGTCTATGCAGACGGTGCTAATGGCGCCAGGCGCCGCTCACATCGCTACACTAGGCTTCCGGCCTCTAAACCTCCGACAGGGGATGGGTGTGCAGAGCAACACGGGTGGGTGTATTACCTAACGCAGCGGCGAAACGCACTGGAAAAGAACATGCACCATAGGCAATGACTGCGGCAAAGCACACGTGTGCGTGCGCGCTCTAATGTGTGTTGTCGTAGCCACCAGCTGCAAGTGCACCCACCCGTTGCCGCTCCCAGAACCCGGCACACACCATGTTACGGGCTTATCGGCGCCAGCAGCTGCGCGTGCGCCGCCGCCAGTCTGTGCTGTGTGCGCCCGCAACAGCAGCACCAGCCGTGCCCCGCAGCAGCGACAGCCCGGCTTACAGAGCGTGCTGCTGCTGCCGCTGAGCACAGGTGCGGCCGCGTCACTCCGCGTCCAGCAGCTCCATCTCCTCCTTGGAGAACCAGCCCACCTTCTCAATGGCGATGCGCAGCGGCGCCAGCAGCGCAATCACCACCGGGAACAGCACGCCCGCGGGCGACGACTTGACGTACACCATGGCGCTAAGCGACGCGAGCTGTATCGCCGTGAACGCGTGCGTCTTGGCCACCCGCATCTTGGTCACCCACGGCTCGCGCGGCCGCAGCGCCGGGTCCGTCACCAGCAGCCCCACGCGCTCCGCCAGCTGGTTCCCCTGTATGCCGCCCGCTCCCAGGTACAGGAAGAGCCCCATGAGGACCGCCAGAGGAATTTGCGCTAGGGCCGGGCGCAGGAAGAGAATGGCGGCGCCGATGGCGGCGTGTATGGCAAAGCCGCTGACGCGCGTCTCCGTCATGGTGTCGATGGCCTCGCCGCCGCCCTCCTCGTCGGAGCGGCGCCGGTAGGAGGCGAGGGCGTTGACGTGCGCGAGCGAGCGCACGGTCGCCGCGACGAGCCACGGCAGCCCGAGCGCTGAGCACGCGGCCACGAGGACCGCAATCGCCGCCATGTCCAGGTGCAGGCCGTAGCCCTTGCGCAGGCGGTGCTCGCGCGAGTTGACAAGGCGCACCGTGATGTTCTGGTCCATGAAAAGCAAAACGAACGCCATGAGGCTCGGCACGAATGCCGCCGCGCGCGCCCACGGGGGGAGGTCCAGCAGGGGCACGCGCCACGGGCGGCCACACGTGGTGGTGAAGGAGGCGGGTACGGCGAGCGTCTGCAGGGCACCGACGGCGCCATAGCGGGCCTTGGCGGCGATGGCGGCGCCGGCGCCCGCAACCACGCCGATGGTGGGCGCAAAGTCGGCCAGGACGTCGCGCGCCCGCTTGACGAGGTAGGGGGAGCGGCGCAGGTTGCGCAAAACGGTGGCGGTGCCGAAGGTGGCAGCGGCGATGCCGCTGCTGAGCAGGGCGGTCGCGAGCGGCACGGCGGGGTTCGCGTAGAGCCCAATGAGGTCGCGCATGGCCTCGTAGACAAATATGACGCTGATGAGGAGCGCAAAGATTTCGTCCGTGAAGCGCGTGAAGTAGAGGACCATGTTGGAGAGGCTGAAGAGGGAGGAGAGCGCCATGAGCGCGCTCGTCCACAGGCCGACCCACGCGTACAGGGGCAGGAACGGCAGGCCGAAGCGCGCCGCCGTCTGGTAGAGCACGGCCGTGAAGGCGAGCACGGGCCCCGTGGAGCCAATGATGGTGAGGGGCTGGCCTGAGGTGAGGGAGTAGAACATGCCGCAGCCGGCGGTCGCCGCTATCATCTCGATGGTGCCGATCTGGCCTTTGGTGACCACGCCCATGAGGCCGCCAAAGGCGACCGCAGGCGCCAGGCACGCAAAGAAGAGGAAGAACGTTGCGGAGAGGGTCTGCGGCGGCGGCAGGAGGTGGAGGGGAAGCAAGGCGGGGCGATGGTGGGTGAGAGGGGGGTCCAACAATTGTGTGAGTTGACAGGTGTGCTGGCTTTCAAGTACTTGAAGTAGTATGTCAGAATACCTACCAAAACAGCAAACAATTACAATTACTACCAGGAGCTTGTGACTTGTGTGCTGTAGCAGTACAATGCGCACAACAGCATGTTGTTGCTGCCTACTGCCACTCAAGTGGCCGCGCACTTTGCGGCAGCACGCACGTAAACAGCGGACACATGCAATGGTGTTAAACCAATTATTTGCTGGCTGAAGTTAATATGCATCATATGTCGATGAGCATCAGTGCCAAGCGCTTCGCCCCCCCCCCCCTCCTGCACAGCACCGCAGCGTGAACTGCTGAGAGTAATTGAAGGCCCAATATCTGCCTAGGCAATATAATCATACTCATACAATTCTGTACTACATAGGCCAGGGCCCATGCCCAGGCTCTTCACCACACAAAACCAGGAAACCTCAACTTTCGCTGCTGCTGGTGAGCCATGCCCTCGACCACAATCTAGTACTAACACAACACAAAGCAGCACCCAGGCAGCAGCTGCGGGCGTGCAGCTTGCATGCCAATGTTGCTGGGTCGCGCTGCTGCATGAACACCGAATGGCCTGTGTGTGTGCGGTTGCTGCGCGCCGAATCTAACCCATAGTGATCTTGTCAGTTTGTCACGCACCTTCAGGTTGATGCCATCCTTAAAGTCACTCCAGTAGAAGGGCGCCTTCCTCTTGAGGTCCTCCTTCAGCCCCTTGCCAAACCCTTCCACCAGAGCAGGGTGGCTGTGCTCATGGGCCACGGGAGCCGCAACAGGCTCCGCTCCCGCAGCAGTTTGACGCAGCCGGTGCAGAAGGGCGGCCTTGCTGCGGTTGCGAGCCACCACCGCCACCCTGGCGGCTACCCGGACGTCATCAGATGTAAGGACGCGAGCCACGCTGCCGCTGCTGCTGCGAGAGGCATGGGGGGAGCCTCTGGGGAGGGTGGGCAACCGCAGAGCAGTTGATAGGCTGCTGCAGCCCAGTAGCAGCAGCAGCAGCATGGGAGTTCGCCGCCTTGCCATGGTCGTCATCGTTGCTGATGGCGGGCAAGGGCCAGCGGGGGCAATGCACTCCTGCTGCGCCGGTGCGCCGGGCTGCTGCCTGTCGTCGCGCCAGGACTGCGGTGGCAACGTGGTGGGGTCGGGAGTCGGGCTACTGAAGTTGAAGAACAAAAGTGGTGCCATATTTCGCTCTGTGGCGCTTGGTTTTCAGAATTTTGCCTGTCTGGGACCAGCTGAAGATTTCAAAGCAGGCAGGCGTGCTTCACGGCAGCGGTTCTGGCGCCATGCCTGTCAGGAGGCGCAACGCGCTGCTGCTCAGCGCTGCCGCAGTCTGCTGCACCTTGCCGTGTCGTGCGTGGTTGCTGCCTGCCGCGCACTACCGCCGCCAGTCGACGTTGACAACTGCAACATCAGCAGGACCACCTGCTGCAGGAGCTGGGCTGGTGCTGTCGCGGTGGCAGGAGCGGCATGGGCGCTGCCGTGCACGGATTACGACGTCGGCATGGAGTTGCGTGCGCAGCCGGACCAGAAATAGTGGCTGGACAGCCCCGACGGCACTGCATGGCGCCCCCGTGCAGCCCTCGGAAACTCAGGAGGACCTCATGTATGCGCCCTCACAGCCCGCGAGCTAGGCGTAGTCATGTTGGCGATGCTGCTGCCCGCTGTGTTGTTGTGCAGTGTTACCCTGTCGGCATGCTTGAGCAACGGCCTTGTGGCCGCTGGTGCTGGTGCTGGTGCTGCAGCTGGCATGCCAAACATTCCATCGCCACCAGCAACCGAATTGCAGTTAGGGCACAGCTGCAGGACCGCACACTGTCATGTTCAACTGTACCCAGCAGCACACCTGAACTCTGCAATCAGTACTGGCAGTCCTGGCACTGCATGCCACCTATGTCATGTATGCTGTACAAACTGAAGGTACCGTCAAGTGCTGCATGTACACACAGTGTCACAGCTCACCAGCCCACCTACATCGACCCTACGGCCGTCTGTGGCACAACTGTGGCACTGCACACCACGTACACAATTTTTCTGCTGCTGCCATCACCGCCACACAGGGCACCACACCACCGCCAGCCACTCTACCCCACCTCACCAACCACCAAAACACACACACAAACACACGCCATAGGATAAACCGCCGTCTGGAGTCCCTACCTCACACCCTCCCCCCGCCCCCCCCCCCACCTGCCACACCCGCCGCAGCGGCGCCTTTGAGGGCATATGCGACGGCGACGGCCTGCTGTCCCTGCAGGCCTTCATGACCTTCGATGAGGTCGCCGCACTCATGGAGGACGGCCTCCTCGGCCGTGAGGAGGTGGAAAACATATGGGCCGAAGTTGCCGGCTCCGCCGCCGACCGCCTCGACGTCGACGGCTTTCTCGAGGCCTTTGGCATGGTCGACGACCTTTTCGAAGACGTCGAGGAGCCCGAGGGCGGCGCGCCCACGGGCCTTGGCATCGACGGACAGACGCCCGCGACGTCCGAAGACGCGCCGGACGCGGTCAGCGAGGACGTTGTGAGGGCGTTTGAAGGGCTCGCGGGCGCGCGCGGCGGCGCCGTCACGCTGCAGCGGCTGCTGCAGTGGGGCGAAGTGAGGGCGCTTATGGAGGAGGGGCAGATCACGGCGGAGGAGGTGGGGGTGCTCTTTGCGCGGGCGCCCAAGGCCCCGGGGGGGGCGGCGGGCGCGGCGCCGCGGGTCGCGCTCGCGGGCTTTGCGCGCTTCGCCGCGCTTCTGGATGAGCTGTTTGAGGAAGTCGATGAGGAGGAGGAGGAGGAGGGCCAAGAAAACATCGCTCACGAGTCTGCAAATGCGTCGGCAGCAGCGGCGCCCGCTGCTGTGGCTCCTGCTGCGGCGCCCGCTGCTGCTGCTGCTGCTGAGCAGGAGACTGCTGCTGCTCAGTGGCCGGAGGCGCAGGCGGACGATGAGCCCCTGTCGGACGTGGAGGCGGAGTTTGTGTCGCTGGCGGGCTCGCTTGGCGGCACCCTGTCTCTGGCTGACATACTGGAGTGGGAGACCATATCTGAGCTGGTTGCGGACGGGCAGATGGACCGCGAGGAGGTGATGCAGCTGTGGGCGGACGCGCCCAAGTTCCCCCCCGCCGCCCCCGGCGCCAAGCCGCGCATCGGCCTGCAGGGCTTTGTTGCGCTCAACGCCGCCCTTGACGACCTCTTCGAACTTGAAGATGAGGAAGATGAAGACGAGCCCTCCCCGCCAGCGGTCACTGCGCCGCCGCCGCCGCCGCCGGCAGCAAAAGCGCTGGCTGCGCCCGCGGCTGCTACGGCGGCGCCTGCCACGGCGGCCGCTGCCGCTCCTGCCGCGCCGGAGGCTACCTTTCAGGAGGCGAAAGCGCGCGTTCTGTCGCTGGCGCAGCAGTTTTCGGAGGACTGCGGAGTGGGCGCGGAGGCGCGGGAGAGGTCACAGGTGCTGCGCGCGGTGGACGACCTGCTGCGCGTCAGCGCGGGCCGCGGCATCAACATTGGTGAGCGCCGGGTGTTACTTAGTGGTGCGCTGGTACAGTGGTGCTGGTGGTTGGCTGGTTGCTGCCATGCGCTGTTGCTGCACATGGCTGGCGCACCCGGTGCCGTGAGCGCACTACCGTAACTGACGGATTATAACGCCCCCCCGCGTTGTCAGCGGCGGGGTTTCCTGTTGCTAGCGCGGGGGGCGTTATGCCATGCACCCGCGTTATACAGAGTACCCAAATTTTGTGTAGAATACCCCCCCGCGTTGTCGTCATTAAGGCGCCGTCAGCCTCGCGGGGGGCGGTAGACAGGGCCATATGACGCTGCATAACGCCCCCCCTCGTTAAACAAGACCCCCGCGTTATACTCCGTCAGTTACGGCACCCCAGTGGCAGCAGGCCAGGCGCATGTAGTAGGCTCCTTGGCCATTGCAAGCATGTACTCGTGCGCCTGGTGTTGTGCGACGCAGCTGAGCTGGCTATGAGTGCATTTATCGGTGCAAGTTTGAGTGTGTGCATTTCAGCCTGTGATGGGGCTGTCATTCCCAGCTCCAGCATGCTGCCTGAACGTGTTGGCGCCTGCACCCATTCTGCCATGTTGTCCTGACTGCAAACACGCACTACGTACCAAGCCTGCCAGCCATGCTTGCCCTACTTCACCCGCGCCCCTGCACCCATTTGCAAACCCCTTGTCTGCCACTGGGCTGCGCAGCCGAAGATGGCGCGGACAAAGCCATGGCGGGGCTGGTGGGGTCGTGGCGGCTGCTATACACGAGCAGCCGCAGCGTGGAGTTCAACCAGGGGCTCACGGGCATTGCGCGCACGGTTCGCGGGTCGAAATTTTCGGGCCTGATGCAGGCGCTCGAGCGCGACGGGCAGATGCTGGACTGCACGTACACCGAGGAGCTGGGCGCGGTGCAGGTCACCATCACTGGGGACTGGGAGGTGAGGCTTGATCGGCTAGCTGGCCGCGCAGTGAAATGGTGGTGGCTCGGCCGTGTAGCACGCTTGCTTGCCCATGCGCGGCGCCAAGTAACACTCTGGGATGGCGGATGCAAAAGGGGTGTGGTGGTGCGAATGCTGCTTGCAATTCAGAACTGGCACTTGCGGGCGTTGCACTTACGTGCTTCAGCCGCGACCCCAGTGCACATGCCAGGCGGCGAAATCCGGTTTGCCGCCAGCATGACAGCGTGTTTGCTGGCCTGCTGGCTCATGGCCTCTGTGCCGCCTGGCCCATGGAACCGCAGGTGCGCGAGACGACGTCGCTGCTCAGCGGAGCCCGCAGCGTGGCGCTGGACGTCACCACCAAGCGCGTCAAGTACGGCTTCATCAGCGTCATTGGGGAGCGCTGGAAGCCGCTGCGCGCCATGGCGCTGCTCGACGTCATCTACCTTGACCAGGTGCGGTGTGCTCAGCGCATGCCAGGCTTGTGTGCTCGCCTGCTCAGCAGTCACGGCCCTGACGAGACCCTGTGTTTGCGCGTATAGGTGGCGGCACAGGGGTGGTTGGAATGTGTCACGTATGCTCGTGCGCAGTTGCAATGCCAACGGTGATACCAGTGCATGCACGGCCCTGGGCGTTGTGTGCGGCAGCACTAGCAGGCGCAATCGCGGGTGCATGGCGGCAGCGGCACCACCGTTACCCACTGGCAGCTGGTGCTTACGTGTGTGTGTGTGTGCGTTTGTTGTGCCTGCACTTGCACTGCAGGACCTTCGAGTGATGCGCGGGCAGACCTCCACCAACACCATCTTCATCCTCAAGAGGGAAGACAATTAGTCGCCGCACCATTCAAGGCACCACAATTTTTCCCATTGCGCTGGGCGGACTGCGTCAGCGGCGGCCATATCACACACGCGGTGTCAGCCGGCCTGCTGGCAACACCTTTTTTACAATACAGAACTCTCGCCAGCATGCAGGTGCATGGCAGTCTGACAGGCACTGGCTGCATCCACAGATATTCCAGCTGGTGCTTGCCTGCCGGGTGTTCAGCAGCCGGATGCTACTTTGCCAGCTTGTGTGTGTGTTCTCATGCTGTGCCAGTGTGCATGCTGCGTGCCACTGCACAAATTGCATACCAAGTTGTGCAGCAGCACAGCCTCCTCCCAGTTGCCACTGCTGTTCCCCTTCAAAACGGGTGGGTAGCTTGTGCAGAGCTGCTACTGGTGGTCAGCCTGGATCAGATACAGCCGTGCCGCAACCAGTCGTGCCTGCACTGTAAAAAAAAGGTTGCAAAATGGGCCTCCTCCGTGCATCGCCAAGGACCGAATGCAGTCAGTCATGGGGCACCGCCTGCTGCCCTGAAGAGCTGTATAGTGCTGTTGGCAGCTGTGTGGCGCACACGGGCACACGCACACAGCAACCGCTGCCACCATGTCGCATGCGCGCCATGTCTTGAATGCAGCCTCTGCAACAACACAGCGTTGACTGTCAGATGGCAACTCAGCTGCCGCAGATAGCACCTACTACTAGTGCAGTATGTCTGTAAAGCCAGCCCCTCCACAAGGTGGCAGGGGCAGCTCCTCCTCTTGACAGGGTGCTCCAGCGAAGCAGCTGTAACATGCGGCTGCGATGGGTACGCTTCCGCGGCTTTAAGACCAGTTTATGTTGAAGTGGGCGCTGCATTAGGGCTACATGCCTGCGCTGGCTTCATGTGCTACACATCCTAGCAGTGCGTGCAGCACCAGGGCACTGGCAATGCACTCACACGTGTGTTTGGTGCACCCTTGAAAAGGGCATGGTGCCGTTCAGGTATCACTCTCTCTCTACAAAACATGTTGGCCCCATGTCAGTAGCCAAGGTGTTGGAAAACCTCAGCGCTTGCGCATGTGTTAATAGTGGCACACAGCATCAGGAGTAAAACATGTTGGCAATGTGGGCCGCACAAAGCAGCAGCAATCATGCCACGCCAGCAGTTGCGTCCTTCAGTAGTAAATTGGCAACATTGCGGGTGGAGCACCCTGGCAAATGTGTGCAGCACAATGGCGTGGACAAAGTGCCAATGCTAGCTCAAAACATGACCCCTACTAGTAGGTGTTCGCACGTGGTAGTCGTGTCACAATTCAAGCTGTGCAAGTGCGCCTCACGCTGCAACATGCATCTGCCACCACATGTTACATGTCAAAGCCTCAGTGCGAGCCCCAGCAGCACAACCCCAACAGCCACTCCGGCAAGGCACACACTCCCTTGGCCGAACGGCACCCAGGAGGGTGGCAAACTTGCACAACAAAAAGAGTTCATTCAAACTTGACACCATTGCTGGCACACAGCTTGCTGTTTCTTAGGTGCCACCACACACCTGTACAACAACCAGCTGTTGCATTGGGCACATACCATGGCCGGAATGCAACGCAGCCGTGGCGGCCACACAGCTGCATGCTGCACGCGCACTTGCTGCCACATACCTTGCCGCTGTTGCAGCAGCATCGGGCCTGCACTGCACACCGCCGGAGCTGCATGCCACGGCATCACTTTGTGCACATTGCGCAGACATGGCACATGCAAGTGCCCCGTCCATTGCGCGATGTTGGCCACAAACACAAGTGTTATGCATCATTGGTAGTGCCTGGTGCCCTCTGCAAAATGTCATGCATTCCAAAGCCTGCCCGCGCATGAAAAGCTGTTGGTTACGCCAGCAAAGCAGCAGCGCAACGAGAGGCAGCACAGCCAGCAGAGCTTGAAAAAGGAGGACATGGTGAAGGGGCGAATCTATTATGGTGGTCAATGTAAGATATATATTATAAAATAGGATGGCAGCCCGTATATGCGCTATGAGTAGAGCTACGCTGAGCGCCAGGGATGCCCCACGCCCTGCGCTAAAACACACATGTACAACCACTCCCTCTCTTGGCACACCGCGCCGCCAGTCCCTACCCAGCAAATGGCCTTAGCTGAGCAATTTACTGCAGGACACAAAAGGGCAGCGGCAACAGAGCAACACGGGAAAGCGGTGAGTACACACAACCTAAAAACTATGCCAAGAATGTGCGTCCATGGGCACACCCACCTCATGCGCAACGCATGCAAGGCAGACTGCAACATTGGGTGCATGCAGCCGCTGGGATGCGAAGTAAAGAGGTACAGAAGACACTGGTGGTGCACAAGCAATCAAGCACAGCCATCGCGTTCACCACATAGCGACACATGTCACATTTTGCCTGCACTGTAAAAGCAACGACAAAAAGACCACAGCATAGCTGCTAGCCCGCACATGCGGGCCAAGCTGCACGGCCAGGCACAGCACCCTTGCAACAGGCAGGGCTTTGCACGGCAGTTGGCACTCACAAAGTAAGGGAACTCGTTGCCGAGGGCGGCCTGCGTAACGATGCCGCCGAAGGCAAGCATGGCCAGGCGGCCGTTCTTGATCTCGTTGAGCTCAAGCTTGGCCTTGGAGGCCGCGTCCTTGGAGAAGTTAAGGGGGTCGAAGCCGAAGTACCCCGGCTGCCGGCCGGAGCCGTTAAGCATCTGCACCACGGCGACGGTGGAGATAGCCTCGAAGATGCACACCCACAGCAGGATCTGGGACATGGCGCCGAACTTGACGGCGGTGTCGTGCGCCTCCAGGGAGGACACCTGTAGCGGTGGCGGTGATTACAGGTGAGCAGGTTCAGAGTGTGCATACTCGTTTTGTAATTACATGGATTGCTTTACATACTTTGAAGTAAATACAAAGACTCATGTCCCTGCTGTGAGCGTGGACTGCACAGAGACACTATAGCACCCATCACATTTGTTGCATGCAGGTGAGCAGGGTGTGCAAGCTAGAGTTGCCTGCTGCAGCACAGCAGTAGCTGACAGCAAACAAGCCTGTATCGCAGCAGGAAGCACGCAGGCCTGTCATGCACAACGCGAGCCGGCAAGGGACTCTTACGGCGTGCACGTCCCCCGGCAGGTGGACGCCCAGGTCCGTGGCGACCCACCCCGCCACGGCAAGCATGGACACGCGGCAGTGCTTGATCTCAGCCTCGCGCAGGAAGTCCAGCTCGATCCAGTTGGTGAAGCCCAGGGGGTCGAAGCCTGCATACATGAATAACATGCAGCGAGGTCGTCAGCCGTGAGCGAGGCCGCGGGAGAGCAGCGGGACCAGACTGCAGTCGCTGCCGAATGAGCAGCTGCGGCGTGCACGCAAGCGGACGGAGCGGAGAGCAGGGCGCGAGCACATGCACGCTGTGCACTCGTGGTTGCTGCGGGCGCGCGGCTCACCGACGTCGCCCGGGGAGGAGCCGTCCAGCTTGTCCGGCTTGGGCATGAAAGGGATGGAGGCAGACTTGCCAGCCATCATCTTCACCTGCGCACAAGCAGCACCCACGCGCCAGAACGGTAAGCTGCCTGCCAGCTGCGGCACAGGTACGGCGCTGCTGCGAGCACCCTCACAGGCCGAGGCCACGATGGCGCTTATGCCTGCGCGCGTGCGCGCCGCCGGCTGCAACCTGTTGCAACGCAATTGTGTTCACAGCGCTGTACAGCACGCTCCGCACTGCTGCGTGTGCTCCACGCCCGCCGCATATGAGCCATGGCTGCGAGCTCCCATGCCAACCGCCGCCACCGCTAGGCCTCCTCGCCATCGCCATGCAGCAGCCGTCTCCTATTATGCACGGCAACCCCAGGCGTGCGCCCCACAGTTGTGCCTGCTGCTGTTGCGCATGCCCAACATTATGCACCTGGGAGGGGGCGACGGCGGAGCGGGCGACGCGGGCGCCCGCGAAGGAGGTGGGGGCCGTGAAGGCCGCCACACCGGCCACCATGCTGGCAGCAACAGCAAGGGTCTTGGCCGCCATCTTTCTCCAGGTGTTGTTGCAGCAGAAGGTGTGCCAGTCGCCGACTGTCCCCGCAGCAGGCCCCAAGTCCAGCAGCAGCAGCAGCAGCACGAAAGGAAAACCAGCAGAAGCTGCACCTCAACACGCGAGGACTTCCGGGTGGTGCGTATGGTGTGCGGGGCTCGCCCGGGTCGAAAAATGCAGGGCAAATGCAGGCAGAACTGTGCAGGGACTGTCATCACTCGATGCACAGGGTGCTGACAGCATGTACTGTACAGTACATGGCGAGCGAAATGTAGAATTGCAGCATTCTACTGCAGCATTCTTGCAGTAGCTGCTGCAAACACAGCCTGTGGGCCAGGTCACGCTGAAAACACCTGCACACTGCATGTTTGTGCAGCCCTTGAGCAAGTGAGGCTGTCAGTCGACCATCACCTGGTTGTGGCCTACCAGATTAAAGTCCCAATCGATAAACAGGGATGCTGTCGGTATGCAGTATGTCACAGCTATTGCAGCCTTACACTTCATGTGCCAGTGTCAGTTTCCAGCGCTGCCGCCGCTTGCATTTGCGTGCAGTGCTGCGATGGCGCGACTGCACAGTGGCACGCTTGCAAATAACACCACCACTGGCTGGTAGCATCCCAGGTGCCGGCATCCACATGTGCAGTGGTGAAGAAACTGCACTTGCACATCAACTACCTTCATAAACTGGCACTGCCTCACACTTGTGAGACCAGCATTGTGGCACCGCAACAGGACAAAATGGTGCTGGCAAGCGAACACACACTCTCTCTGAGACATGCAAACGCTGCCAATTTTCGAGCATAAGCACCAGCTGCTATCAGAGAGGTTATCACTGGCGCAGCGCATGCCACACCCACGCAACTGAATGCATGGCACCAACAACCCAAACGCAGCAGCAGTAGCAGTAGCAGTAGCAGGAGCAGCAGCGGCAGCAGTGGGAGCAGCAGTGCTTGGCAGACAGCACCACCTGACACGTGTGCACACAGTCTTGTTGCCGTGCGTCACATTAGGAAGCGGTGCACATCACGTGTACTGCTGGCGATGCAGGCCGCCAAGGTAGGCTATAACGCACAAGCGTGGATTGTAATGGGAGGTAAATGCAAGTGCGGGCAGCATCCTTTTCAGCAAGCGTGCTGAGCATCGCCGCGGCTGCGTCTCAAGGCGAGGCAACCTCGTGTGTACACGCCCCCTTATGGCAGGTGTTCCCCGTGGTGTGAAGGACGCTGAATAACCACGCGCAGTAATGTCTGTTCACGCACTCGCACACACGCCGCACAGCGGTTCGCGCCGCGCCCATGCATGGGTCTAGCAGACGACGGAGGACCATGGCGCGAAGCTGCTATGATCTACAAACGAACAAAAGACAAACGGCCGTCGAGCGCCCCATCCTCGCCTCGCCGCCCACACGATGCGGCGGGCGCCACCTACCTCCACCTCCGCCCTCCTCCCCGCACGCCACCCGTCCGCAGCAGCGGCACGGCGGCACCCGCAGCAGCAACAAAAGGGCCGCCTCACAGCCGCTCTAGCGCGCCGGCTTGGCGCCACCGCCGCCGCCCGCCCGCCTCTCCACGACCGCGGTGCCGCCGACAGCGGGGCGTCACAGCCCCCGTGGCCTGGCTTTGAGCGGTGCAGTCTGGTGCAGCGCTCCCCCCACCTTCTTGGCCTGCATGATGCGCTTCAGGTGGTTCATGCGCGCCGTGTCGTCCGGGCTCTCCGCCGCGCGCACGGCGACCGGCGACCGCTGCGGCAGCGCCCCCGCTGCCGCTGCCGCAGCATCCGACTGCCTCGGTGACGCCATCACGTCCACCCCCTGCGGCGCGCTGGCGGTGCTGCTGCGCCGCGAGGAGAACACGTTCGTGAAGCTGAAGACGGACTTGCCGCCGGGCGGGTGGGCCACCCCAGCGCCGCCATTGCCCGTGCCCCCCCCGTCCCCGTCCTCCCCGTCCGTCTCGCTCTCGCTGTCGCTGCCGTAAAAGTCCGCGATGGTGCCCGTTTTGCGCCGCGGCTTGCCCGGTGTTTCGTGCTGCGGCGCCGGCGGCAGGTCGTCCGGCGGCGCGTCCGACAGCTCGTCCGTCACCTCCCCCTCCTCGCTCATCCACGCCTCGGTGGGGTCCGCCGCACCGCTGCTGTCGCCGTGGCTGCGCGCCGGAGTGGTCGCCGCCAGCACCGTGGCGCCACGCCGCGGCGTGGCGGGGGCGGAGGGGCTGGACCCCTCCGCGCTGGACCACATGCTGCCCTCTGGCGGCGGGGCGGAGACGCGGGAGCCGGTGCCGCCCGGAGGAGCGGGCGCTGAGCTCAGCGGCGACAGCGGCAGCGGTGATGTAGCGGACGCTACCTGCATGGACGCCGAGGCCACGCCGCCGTGGCCTGTGCGTGGCGGCGTGAGGTAGGACCACGGCGACTGGCTGGTGGCCGCAGCCATGGTAGGGGTGTGGGGCGCGGCGGGCGGCGGCGCCTCCTGCTGCTGCTGCTGCTGGTGGCCAGGCGGCAGAGTCCTCGACGCCGGCACTGCGTGGAAACTGCGGCCGCGCGCGTTGAGGCTGCCCGGGCGGCTGCTGTCCTGCGTGAGGAACAGCTTGCTTTTGGAAGGTTTACGGTGCAAGGGCGGCTGCGACGTCAGCACGTGGTCGCGCGACGCGGGTCGCTCCAGAGACTTGGAGCGCGTGGACTGCGTCGAGGCCGGCCTGTGGTCGCCACCCGCAGCCGCAGTGGCAGCAGCAGCCGCTGCGTGTGCAGCGGCAGCGCGCAGCTTCTCGTCCAGCTCCTCCAGCCCGCACCCTGTCGCGTCCAGCCTCCATGACTGCGCCTGCGGTGCCGCCGCGGCCGTGTGCGCGTGTGCCGGAGGTGCTGCTGCAACCTTGTGTGGTGCCGCCGCCGCCGCCGCTGCCGGCGGCGCCACCGATGCCACCTGGTGCTGCTGCAGCTGCTGGATCGCCAGCGCCATCGTGTCCTGCGTCCTGCTGTCCAGCGTCCTGGCCTGCATCTGCGGCTGCGCCTGAAGCTGCTGCTGCTGCGCCGCGAACAACATCGCCGGGTCCTGCGTCCTGTCGAGTTTTCTGACCTGCATGTGCGGGGATACAGATGCGGATACCGTCGCGCCCAGCTTCCGCACTTGCATCGCTGGCTGTGGTCCAGGAGTGCTTTGGAACTGGTGTGCTGACAGCCGCTGCGACGCTCGCTTAGGGTCCTCTCCGCGCCCGCGCTGCGCCGCCGCGGGGGACGTACTGGCGGACTGGACCTGCTTTGCGCGCACTGCGTGTGCCTCCAGGGCCCTCGCGACCGCCTTATCCTCCCGCTCCGCCTGCGCACCGTACGCCTCCATGCCATGGCGAGCTCCTGCTGCTGGTACAGCCCCCCCGGACTTGAAGTTCGGCTGCGGCGACGACGGCGACCCCGCACGCGCTCGGCTGCCGTGCCCCGATGATGCGAGGGGCTCGGGGCACGGGGACATGTAGTCTGGGCCAATGGCGTGGCGCGTGGGAGACTTGCTGCGGGAGACCCGTACGGGGGGGGCGAAGGATGCTGCCTCTGCTGCGTGACTTGGGCGTGTGGCTGCGACTCCGGCACCCGCCTGCGGTGCACGCATCAGCCTCCCCTCTATGCAGGCCCCCCTCTCCATCTGCAACTCCTCGAACAGCACATCCCCCACAACCCTGCCCCCATTGCGCAGGTTGAGCTGGCCAGCGCAGTCCAGAGAGCCATAGACCGTGCCACTTATGTGGGCGATGTGACAGGTCGCGTCCCCCCTCAGCTCTCCCGCCACGGTCAGGCTGAAGGTATCAATGAACCCGCCATGAACTTTTCCCTCCAGGTGGACGTGCCTGCAGTTGGTGGCCTCACCCGTGAACCTGACGCGCCCACCCACCCGCAGCTCCCCCTGCAAGCTCATCGCCGCAGGCAGCAGGCGGGTGCCCGCCCAAGCCTTGTGACCCGACCCGCGGCCGCAGTGTCCTCGTCTGTGTTGTGGTGCCCCCTGTCGTGGTGTGCGCACTCATCTCTCGGCAGCAGTTTCACACGTGCGCACGTATTCGTGCACACGCATGGCAGGGGGACGCGCATACGTGTGCACACGTGTGCACACGTGACAGTTGCGAGAGCTGCATGCGCAACAAGTGGGTATATATGCAGCTGCATGCTATGCAACGCATGTAGAGTGGCTGCCTTCCGTAATACACACATGACCACCACAGACATTACATCACAGGCGAAGACCAAGGAAAAGTACTTGCGAGCATTTGCGCAACGGCACCACACCGTTGCACACACTGTTGGCAAGAACACAAGTTTGCAACACACTCAACTTGAAAGCACTAGCACCCGATCCATATCGTCACATTCAGGCGTATCCGCAATAAGCGCACATCAGAGCGAACATGTACACATGCCTGCTTCACCATTCACACAGCACCGTGTCCACAGGGTGCAGGCCAAGTCAGCAGCAGAATTGCAGCAAGGTTCAAGGCATGCCTATGGCTGCACCCACAGTCAAACATTGTTTGTGAAATTGGCATGCCACGTCTTTCAAAACCCTCAATATGCATCAGTGACTTCATGCACTGGTAAACGAGCAGCATGTTCGCGCAGCCACCGGGCCACTGCCGTGGATGGCAGCAGAAGCAAGCGCACCAGCGACACAGCGCACATATATGACAAGCAACACGAGTATCATTCACGATCACACACAGTTCCCCCTGGTTCGCTTCGCCACACACCTGGCCTTATTGCAAAGGCAATGGGGCTCCCCACACTTGTCCTTGCTGGGTGCTGGAGCCGCGCCCTATGCGGTTTCGCTTTTGCACAGGAAAGTGGTGACTTTTGGGGGGCACTGCCGCGCGCGCGGGGGGGGAGGGGGGGGGGAGGGGGGTGCTGGTGCACCTGGCGCAAAGCAGTGTGGTGGCAGACCGCACTTCCCGGCTCCTGAAAAAGACAAGGCTATGCCCCTCATCACCTGGTCTTCACTGCTGCGGTCACCGGATACCTTGATACGGCGAAGCCGCTGTGCGTGCTTGAGCGCACGCACCACACAGCTCTGTCAGAAAAATGGTAGTCATCTCCTGGCACTGCTGGCTTGGGCCTGTATGCAACGCAAGAGTGCACCTGATTTCATGGGCCAACCCTGGCACATGCGCACATGCGCAAGGCACTGCCCAAGTCAAAACTGGTCGGTGGAAAACCCTCACCGCCCGCGCTGCTAGTACGTGGCGAACCGCTACACACTGGGGTGGTCTACACACTGCAACCCACGTGCGATGCCTACCCTCGCACCTGCCCCCCGCCCACCAGGTCCGCTTGGGGTATAAAAGAGGGATTGAGCCTATGTTCACATGTTTTACAAGCAGACCCGTGTGGAGCCCCCGCACCCACACACACCTGGGGCAGCGCCCGACTGCCACCCTCCCACTTGTCCAGTTACTGCCGATGCACGTTTGCGCTCGTGCAACACCCACCCACATGGCGTCATGTGCCGTCGCTCCCGCTTTGCAGAGAGCGCAGCGCACACCGCCAGCCAGCGGCATCACACCGGCACCACCACTCGCTGCAGCATTTCAGCGTCCATCGTCGGCGGCTCTGCTGCGGGTGACTGCGCGCCACCGCTGCTGCCGCCGTTGCTGCTGCTGCGTGCGGGCGAAATGCGTACTTGCACGGCAAGCACCAGTGCCGCCGCGGCCGCCTCCGCCTCCGCCGCCGCAAGCGCACTCACCTCCTCCTGCGCCGCAACTCGCTCCTGCGCAGCCGCAGCGAATATGGCGGCCGCACCAACCACCTCTGGCGCCTGCACCGTACGCACGTCCTCTGCCGCTGCTGCGCCAAGGGCTCCGCCCTTCTTTCCACTGCTGCTGTGGGGGGTGCCACTGTCCCAGGAGACGTAGTGGTGGTGCGCCAACATGTCGGAGCGTGCTCGCTTGCGATCGCCGCCGCTGCCGCCACCGCCGCCATAGTCGTCCATGGCATCGTCATGCTCCTCAGAGCTGCCGGCGCTGGAGGCGCCGCGCGACGTTGTCTCCGCCTCGTGCTCGCTCGCCGTGTCGGCGTCGGCATCCTCGCTGCTGCTGCCGCCGCCGCTGCTCGCCGCCGCCGCCGCCGTAACCACCTGCGCGCCGCCCGCAGCTTCCCGGTGCCACCCGCGCCGGAACCGACCCGTGAACCGTCCAGAGTGCCGCTTCAGCGCCACCGGCAGCTCCGGCATCTGCAGCGCGCTGCTCTGCACGTACTGCCACAGCTCAAACACGTCCTCGGGAAGCTGATCCTGCGGGGCGGCGGCGCCCGCGGCGGCGGCGGCGGCGACGGCGGCGCTGCCGCAGGGGAGTCCGTCCCTGTTGAGGCGCTCGCACGCCAGCGCGTTGCGCGCCTCCAGCAGCCCGACCACGGACGCGCTGGCATCGATCAGCAGCTTCTTGCGGTCTCTCGCGCGCTTGGCGTGCATGCGGTTGCGGGCCCTCCTCACAGCCGCGCGCTGGGCGGCCGAGTCCGCGTCGCCCGTCGACGGCGCGGCGCGCGCGGTCTCCGCGGCCGCCGCCTCTGTCAGCGACGCCGCGTACTGCTTGTTCATGACCTGAACCTGGGAGAGAAGGGCGGCGAGCGCGGTGCCGTGCTGCGCCGCGTGCGCGTGCCAGTCTGTGGCGGCGTCGGCGCTGGGGGAGATGGCGGAGTCACCGCCCACCGCCTCCGCCGCCTTTGTGAGCTCGCTGATTCTGTCGAGTGGCGGCGAGCGCTGCTGCTGCGCATGGTGCTCAGCAGCGGCGAGGCATGCCTCGGAGCCGCTCTGCTGAGGGCATGAGGCCGCTGTGGGAGAGTGGCACTGCTGCATGAGGGCCAGTGTTCGGATGGTCTCATGCTCGTCCAGCAGCTTGTGCAGCACGTCGCCAACGTGCATCAGCTGTAGGATACGCGTCTGCAGGCTCTCCACCTGCAAACATGTCACAAGGCATGTACGAATGACAAGGTTGGTACCGCATCCGAACAACAGTGGAGGGGAGTAAGCCCTCCTGTGGCACCGTGCCGCCAGGCCAGACCAAGTGTGTTATGCCACTTCATACACAAGACCTCAGGTGCGGCAGGCTGCTGCCCATTAATGGACACTTCCCTGCCTGTGTGGCAGTCTTCTGGCCTCCGTTACAGCTTTGAATGCTGCAAGACCTGCACCCCCCCAGGCAATCTGTGGTTGCGTGTGATGCGCTCTCATTGGCAATGGCAAACACGGAATGCCTTGCCAATGACTGTCATGGCACACGGTGTCCGACACATACTTCATGCATGGCACGTGCGCATGTAAATGGACCAGCTACTGCATGCAGCGAGAGATCATGTTGTGTACAAACGTGTGTGTTGGTGTCTGTCACTCACGCGTCTCACAATGGCTGCCGCTTCTGCAGCAGCGGTTTGCGCTTCTGTGTGCAATGAACATGGTGTGCCACGAGCAGTGTGGAAGACTGGTGCACGGCTGCCTACATAATGAATAAGGGCTGCCTAGCAAAGTACAGCAGCACCATTGTGGTAGCAGTGAGTAGTTTGCCGCGGCACATGCGCACGCTCCCTGACCAACCTGCTCCTTCTTGCGTTGGCGCGTTTTTCGGGCGTGCATCTTGTTGCGCTCCCGGTTTCTCTTGCGCCTCTCGTCCGTAGTCTCCCCGCCCTTGAGGGGTTCGTCATCCACAATATCCATGGAATCCTCATCTGCACAGCAAAAACCACACACAAGGCGTTTTATGAGTAGTGCACATGTGGCATGACAGGTGACATGCCCCCCCCCCCCCCCCCCCCCCCCCCCCCCCCCCCCCCCCCCAACTCTGGCGCTCGGACCACCGGAGAAAAACATCGACGGCCACAACACCGAGACACGGATGCAGCGCCGGCGTACAGTGCTCGATGGCCGGTGTACGAGCTGCGACAGTCATGCGACTGCCTGTGCATCGGCTGGCGGTAGTGTCGCTGCCGCGCTGCATGTGGCACTACGGCGTGTGTTTGTTGCCCAAAAATGTTACCATTGCGGTTGCAGCATGATGACGCGTGGTACACGGCACCGCTGGCGCTCGCACATCGTGACTGGCCTCTCTGTTCCACAAGGGAGTGCGCACACGCAGTGATAGCGCTACAGGGTTGCCGCTAGCCCGCTGACAGCCGTCCCACCGCCAAGGGGTGGCAGTTTGGTGGTGCTGCTTTGTGACACACCCAACACCTCGGAGTTAGTGCAGACGCCGCACAAGAACAGGCAGGACGCCCTTCCATCCAGCCTGCTGCGAGCGGTGTTGGGTCTCATCACACACATCGCCCTCGTGGAAGCATCATCCTCGTGTGTGTGGGGGGGGGGGGGTTGGTACGTGGCCATCATTTTAGGGTTGTCGTCCTGGGCTTTCACCTTCGCTCAGCTCGTCGCCCACATCCTCGTGGTGATGATCGGGGGGTGGGTGCTCGCATTCGGGGGTGGCCTGCTGGTGGTGCGACTTCGCCGCCTGCCGCTGGTGCCGGTGCGTCACCATTGATGGGTTTGAAGTGCTGTGAGTGTGTGCCAGCGCGAGCGCTCAAGCCGTGGGTTGAAGCTGAGCACGTTCTTGCAGCGAGATCAGGAAACACCTGCGCGAGGCCGCGTCTCGGGTGCCTCAGCGCAGGCGGTTGCGAGATGGTGGCCTTCCCGCCAGTACTCTCTCTTCAGAGGCAGCCTTGCCTGGCAGCAGCAGAGCGCTGTGAACACCGAGATGACGCGTGGCCAGGCCTTGCCTGCACCACAAAAAAGGGGCAGCTGCCTCCCAAAAGTTGTGAACAGGCCAGGACCCCGCGCCAGTCAAGGGACGCCGTAGACTTGGCTGTGAAGCTGTCCTGGGTATGCATATGGGGGGGTCCGCCTGCCCGGCAGCAGCGGTACAGCAATGCTGCCGCTGCCGCGGCTGCTGAAGTCGCTGGTGCGGAGCGTCACTGAGCCGCCTCGGCAACAGTGTTTGCTCCGCTGTCTGGACGTCGTGTGTGCTGGACAGTGTGTCACAGCCCTTTGTCACTGAGCTCGGAGTGGTGCCGGGTGTGCGTGGTGTGTTGTGAGCTCTCGTGTGAGAAGGGGTGACAAGGCAGAGAGTCGTGGACTTCCCAAGGGTGGGGGGGCGGGAAGCACGCACGAGCAGCAGATACATGATGGTACGGTGCGCATCGATCCGTTTCGCACACGAGTAGAGTGCCGACACACACACGCCAAAATATAACGACGAGTGCGAACGCGGCGCCAGGCATGAGCACAAGCAGCAATTTGCAACTGGTGCAGCGCACCTGCAAGGACAGCCATTCATTGCCCGCGTGCTCTTTTCTTTTGTACTCCCAATTTTGGCCTACAGGTGTTGTCAGGTCCTTGCAATCGCAAGCACAGACCAAGAGTGTGTGTGTGTACACACGTCCACTGCAAGACCTGCAACAGGATTTTAATAGCACGTGGATATGCTCACGCATTGTTCATATAAGTGTTATGTATCACCAGGCACTATGATTAATAAGACAATACTATGCGACCAGAATCTGTTGCACTTGGCTGAGCATCTGATGATACCAGCATTGGCAGTAGATAACACTTTATCGACATTGTGCCTTATGGCTCAGCACGACAGCTGACTAAGCAAATCCTGTCTCAGGCCGACAGTGGAAGCCGCATAGAAAATCATCCCCCTTTTTTGTTCCAAGCAAGTATGATAGGTTGCCTTGTAAGGAAGTGGCTTGCAGTGCAGGTGCTTTGCGCACGCAGGTGGCACATGACCCGGGGTGCCAAAGTACATCACAACACCTGCATGCCTGCCATGCCTCAAACGTGCAACTCAATAGGCTGAGGGGCAGTAGCCACTTTAGCTGAGCTGTTTGTCTGCAAATACGCCGGCTAACCAACCCCGCCCTGACTATCACCAATACCCAGCTTGGTACCATTGCCATGGAGCGTTGCGTCACCACCAGTCACTGAGAGTGCTGCAAAGTACTCTTCGCTTAGGCCAAGTATTGCCCCGAAGCTTGCAGGACCGTGCAATACACCTATGGCCAACTAGTGTTATCATGCTGCAGGTTCATACATACTATGTAGTACTGTACCACTTCAAGTACTTGTAGTACCAAAGAAATTGAATCATCCAATGCGCGCGCCACAAACGGCACCGCTGTCAGCTGTGTCAGAAAAAAAACTACGAAACAGCTCATTACTCCACCCAAGAGCTTTCACGGAGCCTGAAAGTGGTGCCGCCGCCGGCAACAGCCGCAGCTGACACAGTGGCGCCAGTGCACAACACACAACATTGCCTGCCACACACCTTGTTATGCTGCGTGTTTTCTTTTTCTGGTGTTGGTGGACACGCCACCTCGCCTGCCGTGTGCCGCCAAGCGGGCGGTTGGCGCAGCAGCCGCTTTTCGCCGCGCTGGCTGCTGCCTAGGCCCCTCTGCCCCCGCTGCGCCCTGAGCATGCCCAGTGACTGGCTGCTGCTGCGGCGGCTGTGACTGGTGTCGCCGCTGTGGCGGCGGCGGTGGTGTTGGCGGCACTGTGGGACCGTGAGCTTCCGCTGCAGGGGCCGCGCCTCCAAACAGTGCAAATGGCTCACATTCCAGCAGCTTGTGCGCCGCCATGCACTCGCGTACAAATGCTTCTGTCACTATGGGTATGTCCTTGCTGACCGCCTTGCGCACACGCTGTGTGTTCCCCTCAAATGCGGCGGTCGTGCACACCAGGTACGCCACCCGCGTGTGGACAATGTTGGACACCTGCCGACAATAGATGGCGCAGCGGAGAGAGCACAGTCCGGTGAGCGCACCTTCATACCTAGTGTGCATGTCATGCGCAATGGTGGTGAAAGGAGTGCCAGCAGAAAAGAGTACATGCTCATGAGCACAAGCACTTGGCTCACTTGCCTGGCCGCCACCATCTTTGATCAATGTGGTGAGTGCCTCGCGGTCGAGTGTACCGGTCAGGGAGAAGACCTTGTTCTTGAATGGATGCGCCATCACACAGCCGCACCTGCAATCATTGGCGCCATACAGGAAGCAGTGGCAGTTGAGAAATGTGGTGGCACAAGACGGCATACATGCAACATAGCAGCAGTAGCTGCTGTGTGATTGCCATTGCTGCAGGTGCCTCGCTGCAGATGCCGTTCCCCCGGCGCATGTGTGACTTGTGAGCTGCACTGTGACCTGGGTGCACCATACAAAAACCTAGAAACAGTTTGCGTGTGTGAAGTCAATCTTGTCCCATTGGCGTTTGGGGGGTGGGGTGGGGTGGGGTGCTGTACCAACATGTTTGTGAGCGAGCACAACACAGTATCTGGGCTAGCCTCTTCCGTTGAACTTGCTCTCTCACCGACGGTGGTGCTCCTGACACACCTGTCTCCGAGGCCCTCCTGCCCCGCAGGCCGACTGTGACGCGCGTCCACACGCAATACGTCCGAACCAGGTATGCTCGCCCGCGTTGCCAAGTCCTGCCAAGTCCTGGGCCGCCCTGCGTCGCCGTGCACCTGCCTGCCGTGCAGCGTCGGGGAGAGCTCGAGAGCGCAATGAACACATGATCACTAGTACTGAGGGTACACCAAATATGTTGCCGCTCGCTTACTCAGCGAAACTGTCCCCCGGGGCCTCCGCGCGTGCTGGGCATGGATCAGCCACTCCAGCACCTCGGCTCCAGGCGACCACGCAGCGTCATGAATAGGTACTCGATGCGGATGCTGCTGCTGGCGCTGCTGCCCTGCGAGCCGCTTGCATGGAGCGCAGCAACGGCAGTAGCAGCAATGCATCGACGGCAACACGTCAGTGGCATCGAGGAGCAGCAACATACTTGTCAGCCGCAGCAGCACATTAGGCGTCGCCACCGCCATGTCACTCGCATGGCGACTGATGCGTCAGGCGCCTCCAGCGCCACATCACAGATGCAACCTGCTGTCGGCGAGTCTGGCAGCGGCAGCAGCAGCAGCAACCCTCTCTTCTGTTTCGGCATGTGTGCAGACGTGCAGTTTGCGCCAATTCCAGATGGAGCTGGGCACAGTGGTAGGCGGCGCTACTACCAGAATAGTCTGGCAACATTGGAGAGGGCTTGCCAGGACTGGACAGCCAGCAATGCTGCTTTCGGTAAGTGCGTGTGCAGTCCAGCACTACTTAGAGACAGAGGATGCAGTGCAATTGCAACTCACAACTGTCCACAGCTCCTTTCGGCCACCACCTTCTTGAGCTGCGGTTGCACCAGCACTGGTGCCTGGCACCAGCACACAGCCCAATTGGCAGTAACTGCTATTTTTTGCATCATTTCAACACTGCGCCAAGCTATGCATTCCACGGCGGCATGCATCACGTAAACAACTCCCGCTGCAGCAGCCGTGAAAGTGGCAGACAAACGTGCCACCTCTGGTGCGCACCATTGCTGGCATGTACCTGTTACGGCCGCAAACAAATTTACATGCGTGTGCGCGTTACGTTGTCACTTCCTCAGGCCTTCACCTTGGTGACTGCGTAGACGGGCTGTGTCCTAAGAAAAAGAGCATGGAGGCTGTGCAGCTGGTGGCCAAAACCTTTGGCCTGTTCGAGGGCACCACGTACCACATGGTGGGAAACCACTGCCTATACAACCTGCCCCGGCCGCAGCTGAATCAAGCTCTTGGAATACGTGAGTGTGAAATGCAGTTCTTGTGTGAGCTGGTTGCTGCAACTACAGGACTCCAAGGACCTATGCAGCTACTAGTTGCGTGGCCGTGAGCACCCACCTGCTGTGACAGCTGCATATGCTGGTGCCACAACGATGCATGCACGTCACATCACACCCGAATTTCCTTACATAACCAACTCACACTGTCAAGCAAGCTGCGGTGTGGCACGCATGCTGCAACTGTGCGGCGTTTAGCTGCAGCTGTTACTGGAACGGTGCTACCTTGTGCGGTCTTGCATTGCACCGCCAATCACTGTCCATTATGCGAATGACACTGTCGCTCATATCCGCACTAATGTCCCTGGGCCCCACGAATGCACGTGCATGCAGGGTCTCCTGAGCAGGACTGCTCCTACTACAGCTTTGTGCACCAAGGCTTTCGGTTCATCGTCTTGGATGTGAGTGTCCGCTGTTGTGTGCGTGATGCAGTGCACCAATCGATGCCGACTCGGCTACGCCGTGTGTGTGCTGCTGCGAACTGCCATATGCACATACTTTTGTGAAACCGCAGCTGAAAGTGCGCTGATATCCAGGTGTGCTCTCCAGCACACCCGCATCTCAGCATTGATGTCCGTCACTGACCCTGCTCGTTGCTGTACTAAGGACCGGATGCATGCCTTATGTTGCATTGAAACAAACACTGCGCCCTCCCTGGGTTTTCGTGCTGCACTCTGCAGGGATACGACATTTCTGCAGAGGGCTGGGAACCCAACCATCCCAAGGCTGCCCTGGCCATTTCCATTTTGAACCAAATAAACCCAAATACAAACCAGAACAGCCCGCAGGGGCTGGAGGGCCTCACCCAGCGGTTTGTCAGGTACGAGTGCAGACAGCGAGCTGCGAAGGTTGGTCGACCTGCACTGCGTGTTAGCTTGTGAATGCACGCAGCTGGTTTCGCGAGGGCGCAGTTGAGTTTTTCCAGGCCAACATGGATGTGAAGTATGACTGTTTGTATGGTGCTGCAACGGCTCTCCCTAGTTACTTAGATCAGCTTGGCACGGAATTGCTGTGTTCATCCAGTCAAAATTCGTAACCTTACCAGCTGCTCCCTCACTGCGTTGCCGCTCTTGCTCACCAGGTTTGGAGGGGCGTTGGGACCTCAGCAGCTGCACTGGCTGAGGACGGAGCTGGCAGATGCAGGGCAAAATACGTAAGTCCTGCTTGCCGGTATGCACCGCCATTCTGCAGTCTCAAACTGGGTGTGTGTTGGGTTGCTCCTGGTGCGCCTGAAAAGTCGCCTGTGGCATGGCTTTTCTACTTCCATGTTACGCCCTCCCACACCTTTTCCTATGCCCCGCCGCCTGCAACATTGTGCCAGGCAACGGGTTGTTGTTTGCTGTCACCAGCCCCTGCACCCAGACACGGCAAATCCGGTGTGCCTGCTGTGGAACTACTCATCGGTGCTGTCGCTGCTGTGGGAGCGGCCGCGCGGCGAGGTTGTGGCGGTGTTCGCCGGCCACGCACACAGGGGAGGCTACGTGCTCGACCAGCACGGCATACACCACCAAGTTGTGGAAGCCTGCCTTGAGGTGGGTCACCCTGCCGTGGCCTTGTGTATGTGCCCCTTTTTGCCTTTGGAGCGACAGTGCGCAGCCCCAACTGCCGGACTGGCGCTGCTGCCTGGCGAGTGCATGGATGCTGTTGCGCAGCATGCCTGCTGCTGAGCAGAATGCCATGCCGTGTGCGATTCGAATATGGCTCATGTGGAGCGTCCTTGCCAACGTCGCTGCTGCCCTAATGCTGCTGCGCAGACTCCCCCCGGCCAGGATGCTCATGCCATAGTATCAGCGTTTGAGGACAAGCTGGTTGTCACTGGCAAGGGCGCTGTGCGCTCACTAGTTATGCAGTTTGAACCTGTAGCCGCAGGCACAGCCAGGTGAATGGGACCGCTCTATGGCCCCTGCGGATGCTTCCCCGCTTTGGGCTGGTGTAGCACTTGCCAGCAGCGTTGGCATACTGCGTAAATGAACAGCTGCTTTGCTGGTTTGTGCTTGCGAGCCAGCACACGGGCCGGGACAAATGTCAACAACGCCTGGCATGCTCTCGCGCCTGCAGGAGCCGGAGAGTGTGCGTGATTGATGTCAGCACTGCATGCGCGTGCCTCTGGTGGGTGTAGCAGTAGGGGCCTGGTGGTGTGCTCTGCTCTTGGACTGCGGACAGGTCTTGCACTGCTGTCAGGCGTTGACTTGCACGAATCGTCACGCACAAGTCACCACAGTGTACTAAACTATAGTGACTTTTTACCGTGCACATCTAAAAAAAGTTGAAGAGTGACAAATGGTGTTGCGTACACATTTTCTGGTAGCAGAAGTGCGACCCGCCACAGTGCCTGGCTTCCAATTCGCGAACGAAGCGAAGTCCAGGTCGAGACCTGGGTCTGCCACAGCCGCAGTCACTTTTTTTTAAGGTTCCCAACTCTTTGTGTCATGTCATATCAACCAACATGTGCATGTGTGTACATGTGGTCTCCGCTGCACTATAGTGCGCTGCCCCACCTCGAGTTCACCGGTGCACCGGACAGCTGTACAGAGACAGAGCTGCAAGCTGGTCAGCGCTGAGCAGCTGCGCACGCACGCTCATGAGCTCAGCACACTTGTGTGTACAGGTCGACAGTTTGCTGAGCATGCTCTGCAGCTGCGCAGGGAGCAACCCCTTACCTCACCCCCTTGCCAACGCCTGCCCCTTCCCGCCCTGCTCCTAGCGCCAGCCAGGCAGGCAGCTCTGGGCCGCAATAGGAGCCTGAAGCGCCGGGCCTGGGGTTGGGAAGCATGGAAGTGGCGGCGGCTGCCGCCGTCGCAGCAGCCCAAGCTGCTGCTGCAGCAGCAGACAGCGCAGGAGGCCTCACGGACGAGCACAAGCCAGGCCTGCGAATCGATGTTAGCGTGTCGCCGACAGGGGGGGGGGATGGAGGTTTTGGCGCTCAGGGGAGTGAGGGCGACAAGGTACGCTCCCTGGGAGCGGCAGCAGCGTGACACATACCTCCTGCTCGTGGGCAGTTCAAAACCGCAAAACAGCGACGGCAGCAGACGGCACTGGTCCAAACTGCCGAGTCGTTAAGACAGAGCGTTCGTGTTGGCGCCCGTCGTGGTGGCGTGAGGGCCCACGATGGCGCCCACCTGCGTGAATCCCCTGCATGGCTGCTTGACAACGCTTTCCGAAGCTTGGGTGTGTGCGGCTGACATTCCCTCCGCCCCTCGTGCCCCTGCCCCCCTTGCCACTCACCGTTGGTGGCAGAGTGGGGCACCCAGCCCGCGAGTAATGCGGTCGGCGTGCGACTTCTGCCATACCAAGCGCATCAAGTGCAAGAGGGACGAGAGCGAGCCTCAGGGCGGCAGGTGCCAGCAGTGCGTGCGCCGCAACATCGAGTGCAAATTCAGTTTCAAGGAGAAAACGGGGCCCAAGCCCAAGGTCATGCGGCCAGCCAAGGAGGGGGCAGGGGGAGCGCGCGCGGAGGCTAGTCGCCACGCCTCCCTCTCCCCCACCCAGCCTCGCGCCACCACGCCACATGGCGGTGCCATGCAACTGCCCTCACCGGTTGGTTCGTCCATGGCTTCTGGGGGAGCCATCTCGCCCGCAGCATCAGCGCGGACCAGCCCCATGCGTGCGCGTCCGGACAGGAGGACAGCGGCGGCGGCGGCGGCGGCGGCAGCGGCGGCGGCGGCGACCGCTGCCGCGCCCCCCCTGAGCGCTGCGGAGCAGCTGAAGCTGGAGAAGATGTTTCTTCACGCGTACCTGACCACGGTCGCAAAGCTGCTGCCGTTCTGCGACGAGGTGACCCTGCTGGAGGCGCTCACGCTGCGTGAGCGCGCGCACTCGCCGAACGCCGTCACCAGCAGCGTGGCGCAGGCGCAGCTCGCGGCCGCCTTCGCAATCGGCGCGCTCATTCGCAGCAACCGCATCGCCGACCAGTACCACAGCGCGGCGCGCGCGCACCTCAAGGCGCTGTTCTCCTCCCCCGCCCCGGAGGCCGCGAGCGTGCTGTGCATGCTCGCCTTCTACTGGCAGTACCGCGGCGACAACGAGAAGAAGACCGTGTACCTCAAGCACGCGCGCCTCGGCCTCGACCGCGTCAACGACCCGCCGCCCCTCGAACTTCAACTCTGCATGGAGCACCTGGACTACGAAACGGCCGGCCGGCCCACGCGCGACGGGCGCACGCTCCCCTCGCGCCTGCGCGCCCTGCACACTGTCTCGTGCGTGCTCAGCGACATCCAGGACCTGATGGAGCCGATAGCGGGCTTCCCGCTCGCGGGCGCGTACGCCGCCGAGCTGGGCGAGTGCTCAGCAGGACTGGACCCGTCGCGCGGAGAGGGGCTGCCGGCGCTGCTGTGCGTGGCGCTGCACGCGTTCCTGCTGGTCATGCTGGGGCGCGGCGCGGACGCCACGTCCGTCCTCGGGCGCGTGCCGTCGCTGCTGGAGGCGTGCCCAGACGCGCCGCGCGCGCTTCCGCTGAGCTGGGACGCGTCCCTCATTGCGGCATCGCTCGCGTTCCTGCTGCGGCTCACGCCCGTGTACACGGTCATCCACGCCGCCGTGGAGCGCGCGCAGAACTCGACGGCCGCCACGCAGTGGACGTGCCGCCTCCCCGCGCCGGGCGCGCCGCTCGAGCTGTACCTGGGCCACGTGTGCCGCTCCACCTCCAACATCTGCTCCATCATCTGCCAGGTGGGCCGACAGACGGCCTGCGGCATTGCCAGCTTCTACGCCGGCTCCCCCACCGCCCCTGGGCACGCGCTGCCGCAGCCGGCGGGCGGCCACGGCGGCCTGCAGCGGCACACGTCGCCCGTGCCGTCGCTGCACGCCGCGCTGCTGCAGCAGCAGGGGCACCCCATGGCGGCGGCGCCCCCCCCCGCGGCCCAGCGGCGCTCCCACTACGAGATTGCGGGCGCGGACAGTCTGGACGACGTCGCGCCGGACGCGCGCGGAACGCAGCTGCTCAACAGCAACCAGGCGAGCCCCGTGCCGTACACGCCCAAGCGGCAACGCAACTCGCGCTGCAGCACGCCCGCCGGCAGCCTGAGCCCCACGGGGCGCGGCCCGCCCGGCGGAGGCAACGGCGCCGGCGGCGCCATGCTGCCGCCGCCACAGGTGCACGTTCCGCACACAGCGGACCCGCTGAACCCGTTTGCGGCGGCGGCGCACCACCCGTACCAGCCGGTGCGGTCGCCCATGCTGCCGCTGCACTCGGACAGCAGCGCGGGCCCCCCCGGGCACATGTCTGGCGGCTACTCGTTCGGGTTCACGTCGCCGCCGCCACTCGGCTCGGCCGCGGGCGGCGGCGGCGGGCGCGCCCCGGACCCCGCCAACATGTACACGGCGTACGTTCACGGCCTGGGGAGCAGCCTGGGGGACGGTGGCTTAGACAGTGGGCCGGCGCACGGTGGCGGCGGCGCGGGCTCGCCGGACCTGCTGTCGCCGTCGTCGCACACGACGGACGGGTCGCCCACAGACGATGCGACGCTTGCTCAGCAGCTGGAAGTGCTCAGCCAGGGCCTGGACCTGGCCCACCTGGACCACCACCAGCAGCAGCAGCACGGAGGCGCAGCCGGGGGTGGTGGCGGCGGCCACGGCGGCGGCGGCGGCGCTGCGGGCGCGCACGGCGGTGGCGGAGGTGGCGG
>JAULBY010073094.1:0-31828 GCA_032358315.1 Ophiocytium majus | reverse complement strand
TACACGTGTACATACTTGTCGTGCATTTGATTCGTGTCATGGCCGCCAGTGAGCGTGCTGGCATGCATGTGTCATGGATTCTTGCACGCCCCCAAGTGCAAATAAATAAAACTACTAGTACTCTGTATGCGTGTGTGTTGACGCAGAGGCACGGTGTCGTACACCTCCCGCTGTGCACCCACGCCATCCTGTGGTGGCATGCACACATCGCAACCAAGTGCGGCTAGGGTGTGACTAGGTGGGGGGTGAGCTTCGCACCTATTTCAAGTACTCGATGTGTGTGTGTGTGTTGACGCAGAGGCACGGTGCCGTACACCTCCCCCGGCGCGCCCATGCCGCCCTGTGGTGGCAAACGCATGTGTGACTAGGTGTGGGCTCAGCTTTGCACCTCTCTTTCAATCAGTGCATATACATATACTTGAAGCATACATAGTGCATTTGCGATTTGGCGCGCTTTCATTGAGTGCGGCATGCGCTACAGCGCACGGTCCAGAGACCTGTCACCGACCACATGATTCTGTTTACTAATAAGAAGTATAAACAATACACTATATGCCCTATTTGGTTCATAGCCAGCATCGCGCCATTGGCGCCGTACACCTCCCGCTGCGCACCCATGCCATCCTGTGGTGGCACACGCATATATGGCAGGGTGACGGCCCCTACCGGTGGGGAGACCTAGAGTTTATCGCTCCTAGATGAGTTTTCATATATGGCACCCGAGTGTGGCTGTAGGGTGTGACTTTGACTACTAGTAGGTGGGGGCTGAGCTGTGCGCCTACTTCATCCACTGTATGCATGTACTTCAGAAGTATACATACTGAGGGGCACAGGGGGTGGCACACCCCAACGCAACTGGTCACCTGCGGCAGCGGGTCACCTGCGCAGCACCAGCGAGTGCGCACTCCAGCCTCCCGTCAGCGGCATGACTAGCTGGACTGAGGCCGTTTTTCATAGCGACCCCAAAACGCGCTCCGGATAATCGGTTTCTGTAGGTAACTGTGCTCTCGTTTCCAGCCGGTTGCGGCCCACTTAAAAGAGTGAACTGGCCCTCCGGCGCGAAGGGCCGTTAGTTATCGGCCAAGCGCGTTTTTGGGTCGCTATGAAAATTGGCCTGAGGACTGTAGCATAGTCCAAAGTACACGTCAATAAGTGTGTGCATACTGCGCGCTCTGGTGCCATGTGGTGCTAGAGGGACCGTGTGTGATATGCGTACTACCAGTACTTGTTTGACATGCTTTGGCCGCACACCATGTGCGCAGAACTTCCGCATCCCAAGTTCAGTGAATACGGGTACATACTACTAGTATATATATATTATATATATATTATATAATTCAGAAGCACTCTTATTAAACTCCGCTTAGGGCGCGGAAAGCCCTTCGCACACGGTGCGCGTGACCAGAAAGAAGGGATCACATAGGTAGCGAAAAAGCTGGCAATGCTCAGCACTGCGTACTCTAAGGGAAGCCTGGCATGTTGCCAGAGCACTAGTCTAATGAATTACAGCCCCATGTCCCAGGGGACCTGCTCCAAGGAAGTACTTAACACAGCGAGTAGGACAAACCGGATCATACTAGTGATCCCCTGGCACTTGACGCTTCAAGCTGATACACCACAATGTCACGCATCGCTCGGGTCCATCGCTGGAGCAGTCGATGAACGTGTGCAAGCTCTCTGCCTACTTTATTTCATACCCACATGTGAGTTGGCACAGCAACACCTTACTTGCTGCACGCGACGGTGGAGCTCAGCACACCAGATCAATGGCTGGTGACAACGCACAGATGCGCAAGCCCTGAACTCCCGGCTCTACTTCTGACAGCTGCCACTGCTGCCTGGCACCGGCCGTGCCCGTCAACCACACGCTCTCCCCACAACATGCAGATGCGCGAGAAGTTTGCTGCTCAGCGCACTGCGCTTTGTGCTCAGCACACTACACTGTGTGCTCACTACAGCACTGTGTGCTCACCACTGCACTGCATGCTCACCATTGCACTGTGTGCTCACCATACTTCTGTGCGCTGAGCGCTGCACTGTGTGCTCAGCAGCACACTGCGCTGTGTGCTCAGCACTCACCGGCTCTGGCCCTCCCTTTAGCATGGCCACATCCTTGAGAGTCACGGAGGACACCGGCGCACCCCCACGGCGTGTCCACACCACCAGCTGCTCGCCCTCCACGTCCACATAGCGCCAGTGGGCTTGGCCGTCCTCGCCCACCACCTGCTCAGCAGCAAGTGGCAGTTGTGCCGTTTTTGTGCTCAGCAGCAAGTGGCAGCATTAATTGTGCTCAGCAGAGTGATGGCTGCTCAGCAGCAAGTGTGGCAGCGTTATTTTGTGCTCAGCAGAGTGATGGGTGCGGTTGTTTGTGCTCAGCAGAGTGATGTGTGGTTGTGTGTGCTCAGCCGAGGGATGGGTGTGGCGGTGTTACCGGGCGGTGTTTACCGTGCAGCGGCGGCAGGTAGCAGTGGATGGCGCGCCCAGCGCGCAGAAGCGGAAGTGGTGGTGTGGTTTTTGTAAGAACGTGTCTTTTTCGGGTGAGATTTATGGCTGCAATGTATTGCAGTGACCTAGGCGGCTCATCATTGACGGCAGAGCTCGGCAACAAACACCAGCACGGCTCGGCAGCAGGTGCCAGCGGCTGTACACGAAGCTGGCATCACTAGAGACAGGCACGGCCCTGCCACTGCACGCGCCTGCAACGGCAGGAAATGGCAACAGCCAAAGTAGGGGTGCTGAAGCATTTCCAAGCAAGCAAGACTGGTGACAGCAGAAGCCGCCCATACCGTACAACGTTCGTGTGCAAAGCCAGGTCAAATATGCACGACCTGCCATCGTGCCAGCAGCACCCCCCTCCCCCCCCGAGAGCAGACTATGGACACACGGTGCACCTTGAGATAGTAGGTGGGAGGAGGGGTGGGTGGGCAGCTGTCCTGCTTGCCGTCGACGTCAATTTCGCTGCCGTCCTCTGCTGTGAAGATCGTCCGCTCCTTGACCTCCGTCACCTCCACCACCTGCACCTCGCGCAGCCTCCTGAAGTCCACCATCCCCGACATGGCAGCAGCAGCAGGCCTGTCAGCAGCGAGCGGCACGGATGTGGTGCTGTGGCGCGTCCGACCTCTTTCGCTCTTGTGGTGGTGTGCAACAGTTCAACACTGGCCCCCCCCCCCCCCCCCCCCCCTAACCCCCGCCTGAACCCCCGGGGTCCGCGCGCCGTTTCTGGTTTGGTCCTGTCAACTGCAGTTCAGGCTAAGGGGGGCGAGGGCACACCACCACGAGTGAGACGCATGCAGGCTGCAGGGTAGCATGGACAGGCAGCTCAGGCGTCCCTCCTTCACCACCCGCAGGCCCGGTGCATCATGACGCAGGTGCGCTGCCGCTGCTGTGGGCAGTCGGCACCCCCCACTGTTTCACTCTGCTGCTCAGACGCTGCTGCTGCTTGCTGCTGTGCGGCTCCCTGCCCGTCGCGTCATCGACCTTCCCCGTGCCGGCACCCGCTGTGCCCGCGGCGGATGGCAGCACTGGTTAAAGACCTTCCTAATGGGGATGTTGGCATGCAGAAGCAGCACCGGCGCTTGGCGTCGCCCTGCTGCCTGCGCCACACCGTCACTATGGGGGGGGGGCTGCTCACGCTGGTGCAGTTGTTGACCAGAGCTGCCGGCCGCCAAGCACACCAGCTTAACGGACGTGTGTGTGCTGCTGCCTCGCCCTCCACGTCGCTGTTCCTGCTAAAGCTTACACGCTGGTGGCCTGCTTTCTCCTGCGCTGCCGCCTCAGGTGCTGCCAACAGCGGCAGAGGGGCTGCAGCCCCAGGAGCAGCAGCAGGGGAAGGAGGGGCTGGAGCTTGACATAGCTGGTCCCGACGGCTCAGCCAGCACGGCTGCGGCAGCAAACGAGGCTGGCCGCTATATTCCCGACGAGGGCACGCCCGTGGCGACACCCTCCAGCGTTGACGCACCCGCAGCGCCACACGAGGAACAGCAGGAGCAGCGGGGGTTGGACCCGGTGACGGCGTCGCCGCCGTTGCTCGCCACCAGCAGCATGCCAGCGACGGCAGACACCACGGACACCCAGGAGGTGGAGGTGGTGATGGTGGTGGCAGAGGTGGCAGCGAGCGCGCATAGCTCCACGAATGGCAGCGCTAACATGCAGCCACCGGAGCAGCAGCAGGAGCAGGGCGCGGGCGCCGCGCCGCCGGCCGCCGCACCTTCTGTTGAGCAAGAGGAGCACAGCGGAGCTGCTGCTGAGCACAACTGTGGTGTGTCCGTCACTGCTGCTGAGCAGCTGAGCTCGTTGGGGAGCAGCCCTCGCGCGGACGCTGCTGCGGGGCGGGCGGGCGGCGGTGGCGGCGGCGACGGTGGCGGTGGCGGCGGAGCGGCATCGGCCAACGGAGACTCTTCTGAGGATGACCTGGATGCCTCGTATGACATCAGGGAGACGGACCACTTTGGGTTCTTTCTCACGAGCGACAGGGCGGGGCCCGCGGCCGTGCAGGTGAGGGTGATGTGCTCTTTTGCTCAGCAGCACTGATGATGTGTTGCTGTGTGCTCAGCACAACTTGTGGTAGGGAGACGAACCACTTTGGGTTCTTCCTCAGGAGCGACAGCGCGGGGCCCGCGGCTGTGCATGTAAGGGTGGCGCTCCTTGTGCTCAGCAGAACTGATGATGTGTTGCTTTGTGCTCAGCAACTTCTTCACAGAAGTGTGTTGTGCGGAGCCCGCGGCCGTACAGGCAAGATGGCACACTCTTTTGCTCAGCAGAACTGATGATGTGTACGTGTTTTTTTTTGCTCAGCAACAATCAGTTGTGCGGCTGTACGTTAAGTCGCCAAGTCGTTGGGGAACGTGTTGTGTGCTCAGCAGCAGGTCGTTATGCCGGAATTCGCGAAGTGTGTGAGGTTTGAGAAGGCAGTCACAACAGCCGCAGAGTAGCGCCAATGGCAGACACAAAAGTGACAGCTTTTCAATTATTCAGCGTTGGGCTCAGCAGCAGTACCAGTGAGGCAGACCAGTGTTCGCATACACCACAGTAGCGGCAGTTTGCAGTGAGGCACCAGCGGAAAGTTTGGCAGAAATTGTGTGGTGGTGGGGGGGCGGCTACAAGCCGCTGCATCCGGAGCAGCACTGAAGCAACGCAGCAGCATCAAATTTTCGATAAAGGCAATCTACACTTGAAGTGAAGTATTATTTAGCTTTCTGCCTGGTAATGAATGCCTTATAAGCCACAGCTCCGGCAGCAGTGTGTGACAAGCTTGGGGGTGCAAAGCGCCGCTGTGCGTGCTGTCCTGAGAAGGGCCACTGCTGCAGCGCGCGTTAATGCGGTGCGCATGGCCTCATGCATTGCGTAACTGCCGGCAGTTTCAAAGTGGTTTCACCATGTGGAGTTTAAGTAACAAGGGGCTGCATGTTGGCACACGGGGACAGGTTTCGGAGGAGTAACGAACACCACTTGAAGTACAGCACCAATGTACTTGTAGTATACACTTATTAAGGAATCATGTGGTCCCCTGTATTGTCTTGGTGAGCAGGGTGCGGAGTTGGCCGCGCTGCTGGCCAAGAAGGAGGACCGGTAGTAACTAACACTATTACTTGGAGTACAGCACAGTAGTGTACACCAACATTAAATATTACCTGAAGTACAGGCATAAGGAACCATGTGGTACCCCTCTATGATATGCTGCTGAGCAGGGTCTGGAGTCTGCCGCATTGCTGGCCACGGAGGAGGAGCTACCATTACTAGTGCGAGCACAGCGCCAATATACTTGAAGTATGCACTTACTAAGGAACCACATGATCCCATGTATGATATGCTGCTGCTTAGGGTCCAGAAAGTGCCGCACTGCTGGCCAAGGAGGAAGAGCGGTAGTAACTGAAACCACTTGACATACAGCACCAATATACTTGAAGTGCATGTACTTGAAGTATAAACGTGCTAAGGAACCACATGATCCCCTGTATCGTATGCTGCTGAGCAGGGTCCGAAGCCTGCCGCACTCGTGGCCAAGGAGGAGGAGCGGTAGTAACGAACACTACTTGTTCTATAGCACCTACATAACTTGCTAAGGAACCATGTGGTCACCCTGTATTCATGCTGCTGAGCAGGGCCCAGAGAGTGCCGCTCTGCTGGCCACGGAGGAGGAGCGGCAGTAACTAACCCTCCTTGTACTACAGCACCTACATAACTTGCTAAGGAACCACATGATCCCTCGCATTTAATGCTGCTGAGAAGGGCGCAGTGAGTGCCGCTCTGCTGGCCAAGGAGGAGGAGCGGCAGTAACTAACACCATTTGAAGTACAGCAACAATATGTATATATACTTCAGTAAATTACCTTTGAAGTATAAGCACTAAGAAATCATGTGTTCCCATGCATTATATGCCGCTGAGCAGGTTCCAGAGAGTGCTGCGTTGCTGGCCAAGGAGGAGGAGCCTGTACGCAAGTGGATGGCCATGGGCAGAAGTATAATACTAGAAGTAATTACTAAGGAATCATGTGGTCTGATTGTCTCTTCTGCTGCTGAGCAGGGTCCAGAGAGTGCTGCGCTGCTGGCCAAGGAGCAGGCGCGGCATTGAGTGACACCACTTGACACACAGCACCAATATATGTATTTCAAGTACACAGTTACAATGAACTATGTGGTCCCCCTGTACTAATGCTGCTGAGCAGGGTCCGGAGAGTGCTGTGTTGCTGGCCAAGGAGGAGGAGCGCGCACGCAAGTGGATGGCCATGGGGCAGAAGTGGGGCAACGTGGTGGGCACGCGGCTGGGGAGGCGCACGCTAAGGCGGCGCGCACGCAAGGGAATACCCGATGCTGTGAGGGCGCAGGCGTGGCAGGCAAGAGCTCATTGTTGAAGTTTGCAACTTCAACTTTGTTCTTTCTTGTCATGTATTTTGAAGTACTACAGTAGTGGCCGTAGTGGGCACGCGGCTGGGGAGGCGCACGCTAAGGCGGCGCACGCACAAGGGAATACCCGATGCCGTGAGGGCGCAGGCGTGGCAGGCAAGCGCTCATTGTTGAAGTTTGTGTAAGTTCAACATTTTTCATTTTGTCGTGGAGGTCAGCACGCTGAGGCGGCGCGCGTGCAAGGGGATACCAGACGCTGTGAGGGCGCAGGCGTGGCAGGCAAGAGCTCATTGTTGAAGTTTGCAACTTCACCATTTTTCATTTTGTCATGGAGGTCAGCACGCAAAGGCGGCGCGCGTGCAACGGGATGCCGGACAGGGCGCAGGCGTGGCAGGCAAGAGGTCATTGTTGAAGTTTGTGTTAACTTCAACATTTTTTTCCATTTTTTTTGTCGTGAGGTCACTCTTAGCACGCTGAGGCGGCGCGCACGCAAGGGGATACCGGATGCTGTCAGGGCGCAGGCGTGGCAGGCAAGACGGCCGTGGTCCACTGGTTGTTGAAGTTTGCAAGTACACCTTCGATGATGTGATGCGAGATGAAGTATGTATGTTTACACGCCCGGTACATCATCTGTGAAAAAGAACAATGCTGAAGGAGTTGAAGCTAGCCTCGTTGGCTTCATCTTCAACTTGTGCACACGCAAGGGGATACATGTGTCGGATGCTGTCCGGGCGCAGACGTGGCAGGCTAGAGATCGTTTTTTTCATTGGCATGTACTGCAGTCTCACATGCGCCTCCGAGTGGTTGGGCTAGGCTACACGTCCGTGCTGGTGCGTTCAACACGTTTGTACCACTTTGTGGTACCACTACATAATGTGTTAATTACTACAGTAGTACATAATATGTATGTATGTGTAATCCGCTAGAGTAGTGCTTTGGCAACATGCCAGGCTTCCCTTAGAGTACGCAGTGCTGAGCATTGCAGCTCATTTGCTACTGTCTCATCTTCTCCTGGTCACACGCACCGTGTGCAAAGGGCTTTCCGAGCCCTAAGCCGAGTTTAATCAAAGTACGCATGTATGTATGCGTGCACACCACGTGGTAGCATGGATAATGGAGCTGGACATGGCGCCGCACAGCCCCATTTGCAACGTCAACTGAGTCAACTCCGGTACTGAACTGTTGAGGCAAGACACATCTCCAGGTGGCGCAGGTAGACTGCACCCCATCCTGGCAGGCTTGCAGGTAGGAGCCTGGCGACACTTTAGCCACGGAGGCCATGTTGCCAACTACGTTAACGTAACGAGCCATGGTTATTGATGTGTAACTGGATGCACCTCTAGTTCTGCGAAAGCACGCCGAGGCACATGGGTATACCATGGTGTTTGTATTTGGGTCCGGGGAGGTCAGGTGATGTTGGGCTGCAACAGACTGAGTCATCTATAGGTAAGATTGGGTCATGTATGGATAGGTATACTTCAAGGTACTACGTAGTACACATATATGTATTATTATCTTATACTTCGCAGTATATGGTACAGTACATAGACTTCGCAGTAGACCGGTGTGTACATGGTAGAGTGCACTCGGCAGCATCTTCTGCGCACATGATCCACTTACAGCCATGCCTGTTGTTATTGCGCCCGCGCAGCTGCTCAGCGGCAGCAAGGCGCGAATGCTTGTTTTGCGCACATGATCCACTTACAATTACGCCTATTGTTATTGCGCCCGCGCAGCTGCTCAGCGGCAGCAAGGCGCGCATGGCGGAGAACCCCGGGCAGTACGCAGCGCTGCTGGCTTCGGACCTCAAGGTGGAGGGACCCATCGAAGAGGACATCCCCCGCACCATGTGCGTAACTGCCGTGTGAAACTGCTGCGCGTAACTGCCAAGCGTAACTGCTGTGTGTAACCGTAACTGCGATGTGTCATCTGTAACTGCCGTACGTAACTGCCATGTGTAGTTTGCCATGTGTAAGTGCCTTGTGGACTGTTGTGCGTAACTGTCATCTGTAACCGCCGTGTGTAATTGCCATCTGTAACTGCCGTGCGTAACCGTCATGTGTAACTGCCATTTGTAACTGCCGTGCGTAACTGCTGCCGTGTGTACCTGTTTTGCTCCTTTTGGGGGTACCCCAGAACGGGCGGCAGGCACTGTCGCTGCTGGGTTAGCCAGAGGCCAGCACTGCCCTGCCACACTGCTCTGCACACAGTTGAAGTAGTTGTTGCATATACTACTAGTAGTTGAAGTACTTTTTGCATGTGGTTGAAGTACCTTGTAGTACTTGGTGCATGCAGTTGAAGTAGTTAAAAAAAAAACGGTACAAACGACGGCAAACGTGACCCTGCACTAGAGTGAGATTCTGCGCACAACTGCGCCACAATTTCAAAACAAACCAGAGCAAGGTATCTGTGCAGTACTAGTACAGCCAGCTTCTGGGTAGAACTTTGCCACCATTTTCCACTTGCTGCACCCCTCCTTGCCCATTCCCCCATGTGTGCCCAAACCATGCACGCTTTTTGAAGTATATACCATATATATACCATAATAATTGCATGTGCATGCTTGTTTAGATATGGAGACGTTAAGGAGCGGCGTGAGGCGCCGTCAATTGACGAAAAACATGTAACATACAACCAGAGCAAAGGTATCTGTGCACTAGAGCCAGGTTCTGGGTAAAACTGTGCCACCAGTTTTCCCTCACTAGCTTGCCTGTAACTCTGGCCAAGGCCAGTGTACCCGATCCATGCTGGCAGGCAAGCCCTGATGCTCGCACACCCACCCCCCTGACGCCCCCGGGTACTGGTATTTTTTTGCAGGTTTGACCACGAGATGTTTTGCAAGCACAGCCGCATGCATGGGCACAGCAAGCTGCGACACGTGCTGCTGGCGTTTGGCCGCTTCGACAGGGACGTCCAGTACTGCCAGGTGCGCAATGTTCCGTAGTGAAGCACATGCCAGTAGTACTTCAGAAGTACTACTACTAGTAGTACCTGTAGGCATGCACTTCAGTGGGCATGTAATATTTATGGATATTGACGCATGTGGTTTTTGGAAAAGTATGCCATTTGTGCAATATGTGCATACATGTACACACCACGTTAATGTACATGCTGCTTCGACAGGGAGGTGCAGCACTGCCAGGTGCGCAATACTACGTAGTACAATACTGTAGTAGAGCACATACCTCAGAAGTATGTACCCGCTAACACTTGATGTACTTCAGTGTAGTCATTGTAATGTTCATAGTGAAGTATGTGTTTTTTTTCGGTGTATATATGCTGTCTGTGCATACTTCGCAGTACATGGCAGCACATGTACATGCCGCTTCGACAGGGAGCTTCAGTACTGCCAGGTGTGCAACACAACACTGCATGTGAAGCCCCAGCCCTACACACGCCGGTCAGTACCCTTGACGGCTGAGGATGCCGCATGTTGTGTGAGTGACCACCCATGCACACCAAAGCGGCACGCTGCAAGTCTCCTGTGAGGAGCTGACACGGACACACCATGAAAGGGCATGCAGCGACAGTGTGACACATGTATATACTTACATGTACATGCTTTGAAGTATGATATAGTAGTACACATATACTTCGGAAGTACAAGTATACACATGTGTCACGCTGCCTGCTGTCCTGTCATTGGCATCAGGACACAATGCTCATGTGCCTGCGCTCACCCTGTTAATGTGCTCCTACCGCTGCTGGTGTGCCCGCTGCTGTCTGTCAATCACGCCCAACTTCAACATCAACATCAACTTCAACATCAAATCAACATCAACTTCAATGACAACTTCAACATCAGGGCATCAACTACATTGCGGCACTGTTCCTGCTGTACATGCCTGAGGAGGAGGCCTTCTGGACGCTGGTAAGTAGTGATGGGTCACAGCGTGTAAATTTTCCATGCACTGGTGTACTTTGAAGTGCATTGTCACTGACACTGTTAGCCTGGTTCGCTGACGTTGTCGGGATGTGTGCGCAGGTGTGTGTGATGCAGCGCCAAAGCGCATACAAAGCATACTACTACAGTAGTACTACAGTTGTACAACTTTGCCCAATGGCGTATTCATGACACCTTGCACTGGCTTTGCTGGGATGCGTGCGCATTGGCATGATGCAGTGAATTTAATTACATTTTTGATGCATATTATATTTATTTTCATATTTTTTGCATTGTTTTGTTTTGTCAGTGTACATCGTCACTGACATGGTTTGCTGGCATTGCTATGATGTGTGGGCGCACTGGCAGGTGTGCGTGATGCAGCGCCAGGCGGCGCCGCTGAGGGAGCTCTTCCTGCCCGGCATGCGCAAGGCCAGGGAGGTGAGCGCCGCAACACACACAAAATTGACATGCCACACACACAAAGTCAACTCCGCATAGACTATAATTGTACGGTGTACCGTATATACATACCTGAAGTACAAAGTAGAACACACATAGGCTTAGCAGCCCTTTGTGTATGGGAGTTTATTGGCCTCCACTGACACGCACACCGCATTGTGACTAATACTACCGTCCTACTACTACTACTAGTAGTGTATATACAAATTTCAACACCCACAACACACATACAAATCAACCGAGTTGAAGTTGGGGTAAGGTGTCGAAGCACCAGACTGCGCAGCAGTTGCACCGACACACGTGCAGCGAGTTTCATGTGTAGGGATGCTGACACGGTACATGAGGTGCGGTTGTGGTGTTGTAAGCGAGTGCGGTGCACTGGCCAATCGCTGCAGCACCATGGTGGTCCCCTACTAGTCGCCACAAAGTGTCTGCACTGGGATAATGGCGCGTGTACCTGCCTGCGGTTTCTGCTTCTCCCCCCTGCATGCGCGTCTGCAACCGCACTGCAACTGGCGTCGCCGCCGCCGAGGCCTCTAGGGTCTGGCATCTCTCTGCCACCCGATGCTGCCGTCACTGCTGCGAGCGCAACACCCTATTGCTGGCGCACGCACATTGCTGAGTGCTGCTGCTGCTCCCACCGTCGCCGCTGCCGCCGCCACTGCCTTTGCTGCTCTCTGCCGCTGCTGCTGCCGCTGCCGCTCCCACCGCCGCCGCTGCCGCTGCTGCCTCCGCCGCCAACGCTTGCTGCCGCTGCTGCTACTGCTGCTCAAATCGTCGCCGCTGTCGCTGCTGCTGCTGCTGCTGCTGCCGTGCACTCACCTACAGTTCCACTTTGTGATGGACAGCCTGCTCAAGAAGTTCTGCCCAAGGCTGCACCGCCACATGCGCAGCAACGACATCGAGCCCGCCATATACGCGCACCCCTGGTTCATGACCTGCTTCACCCAGGTGTGTCTCCTGCTCTGAAAAATGTCATTGCTTCGGCAGCAAGCAGTTGCAGTTTGGGTCCCCATTCTGTGTTTTTTGAGCCCGCCATCTACGCGCACCCATGGTTCATGACCGGGGTCACCCAGGTGTGTGTTTTGCTGTTGAAACCTGCACTGAATATTATCGAAGTGGAGTACATGTGCGCACCAACGACATTGAGCCCACCATATACGCGCAACCCTGGTTCATGACCTGCTTCGCCCAGGCATGTATTTTGCTACTCCACGCTTTTGCCAACGGTAGGCTGCTCAGCATCACTGCCTGCAGACGTTACATGTTGAACGCAAGCAGAGTGTCTTATACCGAGGTACATCACGTGCTTCGAAAGTGTACGTAGCATGTACACTGTACTACTGGTAGTATGCTACAGCAGTATGCTACCGCATCCTACTTCAAAAGTATGTACACGCCGGTGGGTCATGACCTGCTTCACGCAGGTGCGTCCCCTGCTGTCAAAACTCTATGTTTTGGCAGCATTTCGATGTGGTTGCACTCTGGTTGCTGTTGAAGGTGTGCCGGGTTGTGCCCGTCTCTATTCTGTGCTTTGCATGCCGCGCCACTGTTGAAGTGGGTGCCACTTTGGAATTCGAAGTGCCTGTACTTCTTACTCACTGAAGTACATCCTTCAATATTGTACATCGTGCGATGTACGGTAATCATCAATGAAATGACCAAGCAAAGTTTTGGTGTTGATTTGGGTGCCATCTGGTGGTGCTGCCATACGATTTGCGGTATCATACAAGCATGGAATACTGAAATAGTTTACACTATGCTGCATACTTCTACAAGTATACTATGTATATATATACAAGTATACTATTATATATATATAAACTACATGTGTGGTGCTGCTTGCACTGCAGCACGTCAGCCGTCTCTGCCCCGGTTTTGTGCTGTGCACCCAGTGCGCCAATTGTTGCGGGCGCAGTGCTGCGGTCACTTACATGTTGCGCTGCCTTGCATGCTGTGCTTCGGTGTGCTGCTGCAGTCGTTCCCATACGAGCTGTGCACGCGCGTGTGGGACGTCTTCCTAGAAGAGGACTGGAAGGTGAGGAGCGAGTACTCCGAAATACTCGGACTCTATATACCTGGGTGTACTCTTGCACACATGAAAGTGTTACCATGTGCACGCGCGTGTGAGATGTCTTCCTAGAGGAGAAATGGAAGGTGAGATTGGTACTGCAAAATACTCGGTCACTGTGTACCCAAGGTCACCACACATGCATGTGCCATTATTGTGTGGTACAGCCCATTGCGCTGACAGCATGCACTGCGTACAACACATCATTTTGCTTGTGGTGCTGTGCTGAACCTACCAGCAGTGCATTAAGCAGCGCATTTGCTCCACAACCGCACCTTACCAAATCTACGTGGAAGCATGCCCACTTTCCTCACAGTTTTTGCCCAATTTTTTGCCACCATCTGCACCGCTTTTCCTGTTGCAGATCATGTACAGGGTCTGCCTGGCGCTCTTCAAGCACGTGGAGCCCCAGGTGCACTTCAAGTCCACAAGTTGAAGTTCAGAAGTTGAAATTGAGGTGTTGAAGTGTAGATGTGCAGGTGTAGCGCAGCGTATCAAACCAGACGGCACTCAGGGCCCCCTGGGCATGTGGTGCGCACGAGCATATGCAACACCCAGGCCCACACATGTTTCACTACATGTGCATGTACATGTATGTGTGTATGCATGTGCGTGTTCAATGTACAATGTACATGTATGTGTATGGTTTCTACGTGAAATGAACACTTCAGAAGTAGTGGTTGCATGCCCACCCCTACGTACTTCAAAACGCCCATTGGCGGTCCTGACAGGTGTCGCAAGTAGCGCCTGTGGCAGTGCACCGCACACGACACTGCCGCTGGGCGCAGCCGCTACTGCTGCTGGTGCCTCCGCAGCACTGCTGCGCGGGTTTTGCTGCTGCTGAGCAGTGCCTTTTTCTTCTGCTGCTGAGCATCGTTTCCTTTCTGTTTGTTGGTGAGCACTGGCAGGTGTGCGCCCTGGACTTGGAGCACGGCAACACGCTCATGCGCAAGCTGCCCGCGAGCGTGGATGGCGAAGCTATCATGCACCTCGCCATGAACTTGCCCTTGAAACACAGGTGAATACTTCAGAAGTACAAACTGCTGTCGGTAAATTATGTGTGTATTTATTTAAAAATACATGCTGCTACCAGTTTTCTAGTGCCTGAAGTACACCTACAAACATGTGGCTATTATGCACCTCGCCATGGACTTGCTCTTGAAACACAGGTTCACACCGGTGCCTGTAAACTATTTATAGATACATGCTGTTACGTAGTAGAGTGTGTATACTTCAAAGTACTTCTGAAGTATGTTGCATGCTACTAGTGTACACTTCCGAAGTCTGTATACTTCTTAAGTGTATAAATGCACCTCGCCATGAACTTGCCCGTGGAACACAGGTAAGCACCAATGGCGGTACACGCTGCTACCAGTGCACTAGCACCTGAAGTTCAACTACAGACAACTTGAGGTGTACCGTCTGGTCCCGCCCAAAACCTCGGCACATTTTCGAACTGGGGGGAAAAAAAACACTGTCTACCCCGTGTATGCAGCATTGCGTGTGGACTTGTTCCAAACCAGCATAACTGGTGACTCAGTTTTGTCAAGCAGTTTCAACTGTGGCTTGAAGGTCAACCCGTGGAATTTAGTCGCCACCCGTCAATGCAGGTGAATACCAATGGCGGTACACGCCGCTACCAGCTCACTAGGACCTGGTACAACTACAACAAAACTTAAAGTGTATGGTCTCGTCCCATCCATGATCTATTCATTTGGCACACTGTCTCCCGCAGGTTTCCGAGTTGGGGAGAAAAAAAAGTAACGGTACTGAATACTCTGTGCATACGGAATTGAGTACTGACTTGTTTCAATCAGTGTAATTGCTGACCCCAGTTGTGTGAAGCTTGTGACCGCCCGCCTGCTGAGCACTGCCGCTGCCCCCGCACTGCCGCCACCGCTGCCGCTGTGCAGGCACATTGCCAAGCGCATGCGCCAGTTCCACGTGACCGCGGCGCGCAGCAGCCGGAACCTGTCCCAGCCACAGCACCGGTGACCGCCGCTCACATGTACAGACCACTCTATTCTCTCAGACGGACCAAACCCTCGCGGCAGGCGCAAGTGTGTGAGGGCACCTATGAGTCCTGTTGCTGGGGGGGTGGGGGGGGGTGGGGGGGGCAGGGAGCGCTTTTGACGAAGTGTGGCAGTGTTGGTATAGCTCAGTGGCTGCGTCTGAGGGGCCGTGGGCTGCGTTTGGGGGGTGGAGGGGGGGGTGGTCCGTGTTGGCATCAGAGGCAACAACACCAGTCACCGTGCTGCTGTATGCATTCCGAGTTGTGGGTGAATTTGGGGGGGGGGGGGGGGGGGCCGCAATCTCGTGGGTTTGCTCTGCTGCGGCCGCTGCTGGTGGGGAGTTTCAGCGGGAGCACGCAGCTGTTGGCGTCTGGGGAGCATTACGTACTTCGTATTACATGGGCTTATGGAATGCGCGCACCATCACACACACACGCACACGCACATGGTGTTTACGCTGTGTGATAAACTGGGCCCCCTGGGGGAGAGCGTGCCGCGTTGCATCAGACTGTGTCACGCCGCATTTGTACGCGCTTTCTTGTGCTGTGCGCTCGCTGCCACAAATGCTTTGACATAGGTGTGTATAGATGTCATGCTTCTTGAGGTATACCACTATGCTTGCAGGTGCTGCTCCTTCATGGGTGTTCAGAGATGCTTCAGAAGTACATCTATATACTGCATGAAGTCTATACTTCACGAAGTGCTGGCACTTGGATGCTTTGACTCTCGCCACACCATGATGTCGATGGCTGAGGCAAATCAGCATGCTGGAGCCACTCATGGCTGCCTCATGAGAAAGCGTGCTACCGTACATTTTTTCTGACAGATCAACAACACCCAGGTATTTACCTGACTCTGTGCCGCACCCATGGCACTGCAGTGGCTGCAGCATTGATGGCGCTGGACATCAGAGTGCCATATTACCCGCATATCCCAATACTGTGCAATTGGGGCTCGAGCAGGGGTATCAAGCAGCAAGACCAAGCACAACTGTGCAACTGTGCGGGTGGTTCATACCGTACAGCTACAGTAGTTGTTGTATGACATTTTTCACAGGTGTTGCATTGAATGCTTGGCAGCTGCAGCGGCATGGCTCAGCTGTGACAGCCGCAGCTGAGTTCTGGGGACATGTGGCTTGCTGCATAGCTGGCACAAGGCCCATTGGGCACGTGCAGGTGCAAAAGCACACCTTAGAGGCGCGCGCTTCCGCCCTGAGCGCTGCATAGCGTCCACGTGCCTGCAGCACAAATGTTCAGCTGCCACCACGTGTGAGCATGACTGCAGCGTAAACCTTGCCTGCACTCGGATGTGGTTGAAAGTGTGTCGGAATGGATGCGCCAGCCTTGCCCCAACAGATAATTGACTCTGCTGTGCCCTGGCAACCCCGTGATGACACCACCCCTGCTGATACCTGCTGAGTCTATCACCATTTCAAATTCTGGACCCGCCTTCGACGGCGGCGGGGGCGGCGGTGGCGGCTGCACTTGCAGCAGGGCCGCGAGCCCGCTGAGCTGATAGAAGTCCACCTCTCTCGACAGCGCAACCGTGGCGTCCGCCGTCATGGCTGGCAGGCCGAAGGCGTCGCCATCGCGCAGGAACTGCAGCACGGTGCCGAAGTGGGCGCCGTCCCTGTCGATGAACACCCGCCCCGATGCATCCCGCTGTCTAGGTGACCCTCCACTAGCCGCGCCAAGAAGCTATGTGGGTCTCGGGCCAGGGTGCTGCGGGTGAGGGGGCAAGGTGGCGACGGGCAGCAAGCATGCAGCGGGGGGTGGGCGAGGGTCATTGCACGTGGCGGGGGGGGGGGCAGCGAGCACGGTATTCAGGTGTGCAAATATTACATCTCTTATTTCAACATCTGACTTCGGACACGATAGGTGGAACACCCACGTGCCGCCGTCGACGCGCGGTGTTCCACTGGGTGTGCAAACTTCACGGCAGCTAGCATTAGTGAGATGTCTAGCGGGAACCCAGAGTTGCGGCAGGGCAGCAGGCAGCGTACTGGCGTAGGTGTGAGCAGCGGGAAGGCGCTTGGCCGCACCTGCGAGTCGTGGTGAAAATTTGGCCGCCAACATTGAGCTCGATCACGGGTCCTATTGCCGCCATGGTGCTCAACGGGCCGGGACGCCAGCGCTAGCGTAGCAGCAGCACCAGCAGCAACACTGGGACCACAACATCGCACTGACCGCCGCTGTTGCCACCTGGTTCCGGCATTGCTGCTCGCACCCAGTGGGTGACTGGCTGCTGGGGCGGGAGCGTCATCTTCCACAGTGCGGGCGGTGCAGAACCGTTTCCAGGTTGAAGTTGGGGGTAGGGTAGCGAGACTCGTCTCTCACCCTGACGCTTTGGCGTTGCGAACAACATGGGGTGCTGGACAGGGTGCTGTACAGGCACCACACCTCCCTGCCACATGCAGCTCCGGATGCTTGGAGGCTGCTCGCACGTGGTGTGCTGCGGGTGCCGTGAACTCCCCTGACGCGTCCGGCCATGTCGCGCAGCCTGCTGAGCGCTCGCGCACTGCACCGGACTGCGGCAGCACTGGGTTCGACTTGGCTTTTGGGTGTGCGAGATTCGATTACACCTGTCAGAGTGATGGTCCGACGAGTTACAAAGCCAGGGACAGTGTCATGTGCACACAAAATGGGAGGTTTGCAGCCTGCAGCACTGCACCGTGGCACTGCGGCACGGGCACTGCCGGCAGCAGCAGCGGCACAGTGACACCAGTGACTGCGCAGACGGCCTGTACTTCATATGGGCAATGGTGACGATGAGCGCCTTGTGATAAACACTTTGATTTCTTGTGCGCCACATGCAATTGGCTCCGCCGAGGTGACGATATCATATACTACTGTAGTACCGTATCACGCAGTCACACTGTGGTTTGAGCGATTGTCAATGAGTTACCACGCGGTCGCGCCAATGGTATGCCAGGCGCATGGCCACCGGACACTGACAGCAACTCAAGTGTTGAATGTGAAGTGAGCTAGCGGCGTTCAATCTGAAGTGACAACACGACCCCGGGCTTCATTTCTAACTGACGCCATCTTACACAGCACTGCAGCCTCAGGCATAGCCTCGGAGTCGACTCAGTGGCAGGGCCTTGGAGCTGCAGGCAGCAAGCAGGCGTCAAGCTGTTGACTTGGCATCAGCTCAGGCTGGCGTACAGAGAGCGCGCTAGCAGCGGCCGAAGAACTTGAAGTTTGTGTATTAGTTGAAGTTCAGGCATGCAGTCCCTGTGGCATGTGCACAGTCATGTGTGAGCCTGCAAACTGCAGGCACTGTGGTTCCAGGCTGGCGCTTAAGCAATCGCTTATAAGCGATTATGCCATAGTATGGTACTGCAAGCAGGTGGCAATTCGGCACACGTGGCAGTTGTATCCAGTGCAAGAAGCGCGGCACAGACGCAGCAGCAGCTGCTGCTACACCGATGCAGCCGCCCCGCTATGCATGCGCGCTGAGGTCACTGCAGGCCTAGTTGCCGCACGTGTCAATAACACAAGCATGTGCAAGTCACTGCTGTGCGCACAATGAAAACCATCAGCGTGATTGATGGTAGTGTGCCAAATGGCCCGGCACAGTGCTGCCTAGTTGCGACAACACTACATGAGCAGTTCCCCAGGTGGCGAGCTGTGAAGCGCGCACATCCCTACCAGCCTAAAATGAGTCTGCTGGTGAACATGATGCAGGTTGTAAAAGGCAGCTGCAACTGCACTGTGCACGTGCACGCATGCTGCGTGCATTCAACAACGTGCGGTCTGCACCTTCCATTTCACAAAGACAATGCAGAGCAGAATTTATGCAGCCCGCATTCACAATTTTTACATCGTCTTGAAAGGCGGAGCAACATGAGTAGGCACCAGACATTACCAACTTTCACACTCATGACCTACACTGGTGCTACAACCACACATGGCGTCTCTAGCACCCCTTGTGAAAGGTGGCTGTATCGTCGCTCGGTGACCCACACACACCGCTCTGAGCTGCTGGTGGCACTGGTCAGTGGTGCGCAGAGAGAGAGAGCCCAAACAACAGCATTTCAGAGCAGCAAGAGAGACGTGTGGACATGGAAGCTTGGTCTGCCTGGCGCAAAATGTGTCATTCAAGTTTGGCTCGGTGTCAAAGTGCCAGGACTTTCAGCACCGTTCTGTCGAGGCTTTCCTACTGGCGTTGTGGCATCGTGCACAGCCCAAGGGTCAACGGCATGGCATTACAGGCTGCTCAGCACCTGAGTGACAGCTGAACACAGCTGTGTGGCCCGCGCCGCGGCCTTGTATAACTTGCACAGCTGAGCGTACCGTACACAACCACCGCGGCAGCAGCATCTGGAACCACAAACAGCGGCAGCAAGAGCGAGGTGTCAGTCGTGACGCATGAGCTGTGGCAGGCTCTCTCTCTCAGCACTGCACACCCCGCATAGCCATGTGCCTGTGCCACTGAAAACATGGACTGTGCTGCCAAAACCAAGCATATTTAAGGCGCGCCTGATGCATGCCTCTCGCTGGTGGGGCTGTTGACCAGACTGTTGCAAACGTTTCACCATGTGCGAGGAGGCCCACATAGTACGGGCATGGAGTGACGTGCTGTGCGCGTGCGCACAAGGCACACCCGTGACACACATCTCACCTAGGTGTGTGCCGGAATGGTGAAGGCCTGCACCTGGTCCACGCCATTGGCACCCGGGATGCAGCTGCGGCAGAAGCAGGGGGGGTGGCAGCGGCGGCAGAAGCAGCAGGGGCGGCAACAGCGCCGGTAACAGCACCAAAAGCAGCAACATTGCCAGGCGGCAGCAGCGGCGGCAGAAGTACCAAGAGCAGCAGCAGCAGCAGAGGACAGCAGCAGCGGTGGCAGCAGCGGCAGGGACGGCAGCAGCAGCGCCGGCAGAGGTGGCAGGAAAATAAAGGCAGCAGCACTTGTCCGTGTGGTATTTTCATTTCTTTTTTTTTGAACACCTCTAGGGCCTCCACGGCTGCTGACACGCACTGAGCAGGGGTTTACACGGCGCCAGTGGGGGGCTGGGTGCGAGGCCGCGGCGAACCGCGCTCGACCCCTCCCCCCACCATAGTGGCACACTCCCCCCGGGCGGAGGCTCCCCTAGGGCCTCACAGCTCAGTTTACATTGAGAGTGACTCAATTTTCCGTCTAGTGCAAAGTCGCACCAGGTCGCTCGCTCCATGGGGCGACGAGTGCCCAGGCGCCCGCCAGTGCCTGCACCTGGTGGAGTCACTACCTCCCCACAGGAGCGAGAGTAGGGGCAGCGATGCCCGGCATGCCGTCGCGGACCCCCCACAGAGGTGTGCACTCCCGAGAGTCATGAAAGCTCTCAATTGAGCTCATGTGGTGTGGTCTGTGAGGAATGGATGAGCACAGCAGGCCCACATGCAACTTTCGCGGTCGTCTTTCAATGCAGCTCGCTAGCACGTAAGACCCCCCACACGAAACCGGCAGCACGCGGCGCGGCGCAGCACACGATCAGTCGCGGCTAGCCTTGCCTGGCAAAAGCACCCACGTCGTTGCACTGCTCAGGGCAATATGGTGGGCAGCTGCGAGTTGGTGAAACCGTGGCGGCGCTGGTGGCAACGGCGGCGCGCTGCGAGGGCAGCAGCAGCAGCACCACCACCAGCAGCACCAGCAGCACCAGCAGCAGCACCAGCAGCAGAAGCACCAGCAGCAGAAGCACCAGCCGCGGCGGCAGGAGACGCAGAAGCAGCACCAGCGGCGGCAGGAGCAGCAGCAGTGGCGGTGGCAGGAGCCGCAGGAGCCAGCAGCAACGGCAGCAGCAGCCCTGAGAGCGAACAGCGTCGCCCTGCACCGCCCATGCGTGCCGCCGACCCCACAATCCTGGGTCCACTGAACCAATCTGTCTCACAAAGGCAGCCCGCAGCTGAGAAGCGCACTTAGGAGGGGGTGCCCCTAAGTTCGCCGGTGTGGGGAAGTTGGCCCCAAGTTGGCCCCAACTTTCGCTGGTTTTCGTTAGGCTGAAATCAGCTTTCACAGCGCATCGCGAGAGATCAGAGGGTCGTTCTCTCGCTGCACACACTCATGCAGCATGCGACGCTGGTAGGAGGTCGACAGCAGCTTGCTCTGGCGCTGGCATATCCGCGCATTCGCTCACGTGGCTGCGTTGGCGCTGGTGGTTCACAATTGTTTCTCACACCTTCTGAAGCAGATCGTGTCGACTTGAAGCAATGCAGGCAAGAGAGCCCACAACGGGCACCCCTGCCGCTGCACACGCTTTCACAGCATGCGGTGCGGGCAGGGGGGGGTGCAGCGCCTGCCCTAGCTTCGGTGCACCTCGCGCTGTCAATCCCAGCTGTGCTGGCCCGGCTAGCTCACCGTTTGCACTTCGAGCTAATACAAAACGCACCAAACCTGCACAACGAAAACCGGCGGAAGTTGGGACACCCCTCACAAAACTGCTGCACGAAAACCAGCGACAGCTCGCCCCACAGCCCAGGCACGCACCAGCAGCCATAACGGCAATATACGGCAGCTCCAGTGGCTATAGCGTGACGCCAGCTGCGCCCGTGCGCGTGTGCTGGGTCAGCAGCTAGCACCCCCCTCAGAAACCGGCGCAAGTAGGTGCACCCCTGCCTAGTACATCTGGCGGCAGTGTTGTGTGTGGTTGTCTGCTGGGCCTGGTGCACCTGGCATGCTTTCAGCGCAGCGGCCCCGCGCCTGCCACATTGGTGCCAGCTGTGCGCAGACAGTGTGCGTGCAGACGTGCCATACGCGGCACTTGTAAGGAGTAGGCATGTGAGGCATGCCTGCTTGACTATGCATGGTCGCATAGTTCTAGCATCTTTGGCAGTCACGGCCAGGATGTCCGGCTGTATTGGTGTACGAGTACCAAAATGAGGTTTGTGCGATGAATAAGAGCACATCAGATCCTGTTGCAGCTACATAGCATAGTTGTTCTGTGCTCATGATACATGCAGTGTACCCTTGGTCGGAGAAGTATTATCAAACTTGCAAAGGCAGTTCAAAAAGGTTCACGCAACACCTTCCCGGCGACTCACCATGAGTATATGCACTTCAGAGACCATTAGAGTAGCGGCACTCTCGCAGCATGCCAGGCTTTCCTTAGCGTACGCAGTGCTGATCATTGCTTTCAAGTTCGCTAGCAACTGCTTGTCTGATCAAGCTGTTTCCGGTCACATGCGCACCATGTGCGAAGAGCTGTTCCACGCCCTAAGCAGAGTATAACAAACTATACTTTTGAAGTATAAAAATACTTCGAAGTACTTGAGAAGTGTGTGAGAGGCAACAACAAGACACATCGGCTGGTAACTTCGCACTTTTCGAGCTTCCCATCTACTTCAAGTAAGAGTGAAGGCACAGCAAGCCCATTCAAGCTTGCGGTTTTTGGTGGCTGCGCAAATAAGTATTTTTGCTGCTCAGTACCAAGTCGTTGCTGGTGTTGTCCACTGGTCCTCTAACCAGGGTCTTGCCGGCTGTCTGCCAACCACCACCAACGCAGAGGACGCACCGCTTCAACTCGTGATGGAGTTTGTGGGCGTGGGCAACTTCTTATTTATGGCTCTGGCGCACCGGCGGCTCACGGCTGGGTACCTGTGCGCTGTGAGATATATATCTCACAGCGCAACCTGGCTGCCTTCCCTGGCGACAGGAGGAGCATGCTGTACGTGGAAGCAGAGAACCCACCGGCTGAAAGCCTCCTGCAGTTTGCATTCAGCACAGGCCACCAGCGCCCACGGAGGTGGCTGCGCACTGTGGCTGCAGTGGGCAATATGCCGCTGGCCAGGGTGCTGGATGCACACCGCTGCCGCTTTGGGCACGGCACCATGCAGACGGCGGCCAGGCATGGCAACCTCGAGTTTCTGCAGTTCATGCGTGACAGGAACAGCCCATGGACTCCATAGGCGTATCGCGAGGCCGCCTTCTATGGCCACCTGCACGTCGTGCAGTGGCTGCACACCAACGGCTGCCCCTGGACAGCAGAGGCCTGCGAGTTTGCTGCCAGTGGAGGTCAGCTGCAGGCGCTGCAGTGGCTGCACGAGCACGTTGTCCGTGGAATGAGCGCACCTGTGATGCGGCCGCTGCTATTGGCGCACTGGAGCTGCTGCAGTGGGCTCACAGTCAGGGCTGCCCCTGGCATGCCGACACACTGCTGCTGGCAGTGCAGCAGGGGCACGCGCAGCTGGCACAGTGGGCCCGTGACAACGGCTGCCCAGAGCCAGATGCCGAGACTATGGCTGAAGCAGTAGCGATCGCGGCAGATGCCGCCGCAGCAGCGAAAGCAGAAGCGGCGGAGGCCGCAGCAGCAGTGGCAGCGACAGCAGCAGTGTGAGGGGCAGGCGCGGCTGACATGGCAGGGGAAGCGGTGGCAGCACCCCAGGGGTTGAGGTAACTCAGGCGTGCGGAGCGCGAGCTGCGCCCGGGCGGCACCACAGTGCGTTTGATGACATTCCGAGGTAGTGAGTCACAGCATGGAAGTGCGTGCCGTGCCGGCGGCACTGCAGTACATGGCAGGCTGGGCCATAATCTGCCATATATAAAAAGCTGATGAAACCCTGATATGTTGCAGTTGGTGAAAGCCGGGCTGTGTGCTCTACAGGTGGTGCCTGCCTTTTTGTGCGCATTGCCATCTGTTGCTGTCATGACTCATGTGCGGTGCCACTGGCATGACACCTTTACCATTGCGCACTCACTTCAGTGCCCTGGTGCCGGGCACAGCATGCACAGCGCTGTAGGCAATGCTTTTACATGGCAGTGTGCTGTGCACTTGCTGGCGTCTTTAAGCTGCCAGGCAGCACCATGCAGCTGCTGACTCAGTCTTGCTATTGGCATGCACTCAGGCTGCACGTGTACAGAGAGCGAGCTAGCAGCAACCGGAGAACTTGAAGTTTGTACATGGGTTGAAGTTTGCATGCAGTCCCTGGTGGCACAGGGTCATGTGCTACCCTGTAAACTGCAGTGGTTCCAGGCTGGGCTTGTGTCCAGCATGCTCACACGTGTGTACACAGTCGCAATGCCATGCCAGCCACTACAACACATAGCAGCAGTGCACACCGCGAAACGCGCACCAGCAGCGCAAGCACGCCACAGCGCCAGCGCGCCCACACACGCCGCAGCGCACTGCCTTAACATAAAAAGCAACGCAGTAAACACCACTACATGTATTCCGAAGTTCAGCGCCTCACGGGAGAGTGGCAGGTGTCGCGCGAGGCGCGTCTTGTCTTATACTGCTATATTAATGTCCACATACCACAATGCGGGGGCACACGCACACTGACGCGTGGCGCCCTCTTGTGGCCGCCCCTGGGCTCGGGCGAGGCAATTTGAAATGCTCACAGAGGGGGGCGGGCGGGAGAGGGAGCAGAGGGAACCTTATTTTTTTGGTCATCGCGGCGGCGCGCACCAAACCGCACCTCCTCCATAAACCCCCCCCGCCGCCCTGCGGCCATGGTTCTGTACATGGTGCTGCATGTGATTGCGTGCCGCTGCTGCTGCTGGTGCCTGAGGCCTTGCTTGGCACGTGCTGGTAGTGCGGTAGGGAACAAGCTTTACCAACCACTGCCAGTGCTGCTGAGCGCCGCCGCTGCCGCCGCTGAATGCCGCTAGTGAGCGCTGCGGCTGCTGAGCACTGGTGGTGCCAGGTGGGTGCGTGTGAGCCGGTCAGTCTTTTACCTGCGTGTGCAGCGCAGCAGTGGCAGTGCAGCGGTGCATGCGGCATTGCGCAGCATGAGATGATGGCGGTGTGACAGCAAATACATTTGCACTGTGCGCTGCATCACATGCGTACCTGCAGTGTACAACAAAGTATTTGCAGTTTTAAACATATACCTACCTATACATATGGTACCTTACTTCGAAGCATGTTTACACACCACGCCATACTACAGTAATTGCATTTCTTTGCAGTTGAGGGCTTGCAACAGCCCATGCCATGCATGCCACGCACTCGTGCAATTAATCGCATTTTTGGGTGTACAAACGCACTTCTTTTTGTACATCAAAAGTATAACATGCCATAGCAGTACCAAAGATATTTCACCGCCTGACACAACACCACTTACCAGCAGGCCATCAACCAGGTTGCCAATCTCGTAGGCGACCGCGGCACACATGCCGCCCAGGCACACCATCTCAAGGCCTGACGCGTACCACCTACGGGCGGCAGCAGCGGCACAGCAACAGCAACCAGCAACAGCAGCCAGCAACCACAGTGCCATGTCAGCAGGTGGGCTGCAAGCACCAAGAGGTTCAGGCACAGCGCGCACTCAGCCTTGCATTCCAGTCCGAGATGGAAGGAGTGACTTACGATCGTGTGGCAAACTTTGACCTGATGGCGCGCATGAGAACCAGCAAGTTTCAAAGTTTGAGTTGGCAGCTGTGGCAAGAAGAACTGGTTGCACAACCATGTGGCAGCCTTGCATCGCTGAGTTGGAAGGAGAGGTGACTTACGATCGTGTGGCAAACTTTGACTTGATGGCGCCCATGAGGAACAGCGAGATGCCGGTCACGGCGCAGGCCACCTTGAACAGCATGCTGTTGGAAATTTCAGGGTCCAGCAAGGGGAAGATCTGCAGCGGCCGCGGTAGCAGACAATCGCGGAGCAGGCAGTCAACAGGGACTCGGTAAGGTACTACTCCAGGGCTCAAAGATGCGCTTCATGCTGTTTGAAAAAAAAGGGTCCAGCAGGCGGAAGATCTGCAGTGGCGGCGGAGACAGATGTTGACAGAGGACAGGGCAAGACGGTCAAGGCTTGTGGTATGCATTAGCTGTCAGTGGCGGCAGACCAGCGCGGCACAGGTGTTGGCGGGCAACCGCTGTTGTGATTTGTTGCTGGCAGTGTAAGGCACTGTGTGTCCTGACAGCGGCCGCGGTAGCAGACACTCGCGGAACACGCAGCCAACACGGACTCAGCAGATACTACTTGAAAAAAAAATGAATAGAGCTTAGTGCACCCGCTGTCTGTTTTTGGCGTTGGCAGGGCAAGCGCTACTTTTCCTGACACAAGGTTCCCTGGGGTGCTAGCAGGAGGGGGTGGAGTCTGAAGTGGTGAGCGCAGGTCGACAGCGGTGGCAGACGAGCGTGGCACAGGGTAAGGCGCTCGGGCCTTGTGCTGCGCACCTGCTGTTGTGTTTTGTTGCTGGCAAGGCAAGCACTGTGTTTTCTGACAAAGAACAATGCTTCCCAGGGTGGTGGGCGCGGGTCGACAGGGGCTGCATTTGACGCGAGAGCAGAACGGCTGCATATATGTGTGCTGCATACTTCAACTTGAAGTACATTGATACTGCATGTGCAGGAGGGCACGGTGTACTTCGTATGCGGTTCAACGCGCTCTTTCTTTCTCGCTAGCTGGCCACATGCAGTGCATAGTACTTCAGCAGTGACATACCGAAACTGACAGAGTATAACGCGGGGGTCTCGTTTAACGAGGGGGGGTGTTATGCAGCGTCATTTGACCCTGTATACCGCCCCCCGCGAGGCTGACGGCGCCTTGATGACGACAACGCGGGGGGGTATTCTATACAAATTTAGGTACTCTGCATAACGCGGGTGCATTGCATAACGCCCCCCATGCTAGCAACAGGAAACGCCGCCGCTGACAACGCGGGGGGGCGGTATCATCCATCAGTTACGGTACCAAAGTACAACTACTTCGTAATGATAACACTGCTGCTACTACTACTAGTAGTAATAAATATGTTGCACTGCCAATGGCACATGCGTGCGCCTTTCCACCACTACCAGCACCAAACAGGCAGCATCACTAAGCGATTTCATTCCGCAGGTGCAGCAGGGCCTCAGCCCACTGGCCATGCAGCCCGCATTCACCAACTTGAACGCACGGGGATACGGTAGGAATTTGCTAAGGACATTCTGCTGGTTCGGACAGTGGCAAACACATCGTGTGTGTGTGCGTGCGCTGCCTGCGAGGTCAACTGTGCACAGGAGCCAACAAACTCCAGCAGCAGGTAGGTACTGACTTGGACCACGGCCAATATATACTACAGTAGACAGTGATGGGACACAGCGTATAACTTTTCATTATACGCCGTATAACGTACGTTGGTATGTAAAATACGGCGTAAAACGCATGTGCATGAACATATTGATACAGGGAATACACTGTATATTGCGTTTCCAGGCATAGAAATACGTACTAATACGCCGTATTTTGTAGAACATATAAGATACGTTGTACGCCGTGACCCATCACTAACAGTAGAAGTAAATAAACAAAACCCACACACTCACAGTGTACCCCAGCAAGGGCAGCGCGCCGAATGTGGCAAAGCTCAGGAACATGATGAACCCCTCCTTGATGGTCTCGTCCTGGTCTTGTGGCACCTGCGGCACGGCGGTTACATGGCAGTTACAGGGCGGTTACGAAGCAGCACTTGTATGACAGTTACACAACGGCAGTTACGTGGCAGTTGCGGGGACAGTTGTGCAGCAGCACGTGCATGGCATTCACACAGCGGCAGTTATATGGTGGTTACAAACTGACAGTTACATAACAGTTACGGGGCAGTTACGCAGCAGCAGTTTTATGACAGTTACACAGACGCAGTTATGTGGCGGTTACCAGTGACAGTTACACTGCGGCAGTTACATGACAGTTACGCCGTGACAGTTACATGGCGGTCACACAGCGACAGGTAAGTGGTGGTTCCGCAGCGGCAGGTCTATTGTGTTACATAACTTATGACTGTTGTACATAACGAGGTTCACAAAAACCTCGTCAGGCAACTGGCATTGCAGTGTCTTCCATGCCTACAAAAATGATCCAGCCATGTTGCTCGTAGCTATGTGACCACACAAGTATGTACAGTGCACTCGCGATTGAGTTCGCTTTGATTTAGTGCGTATGCAGTTTAGTGCCGGGTACAGAGACCTGTCACAGACCACATGATTCTGTATAAACAATACACAATACCCTACCTGATTTAGTGCGGGTCTTGCTTTAGTGCGGGGTGCTAGGTCGGTGACACTACCCCGCACTAAATCGCGAGTGCACTGTATGTGGTGGAAACTTCAACTCATGAACTTCAACTTGTACACGAACATGCTTCCTCACAGAAGCATGCTCCTAGTAGTTTCATGTATGCGAACTTGCGGGCGCGCAGGAAGAAGGTAAGGTAAGTATACTATGTATTACTTGGTGTACATGCATACGTACTTGTAGAAGTATGATACCACGGTAGTTCTATTTACGTGCACTTGTGGGCGTGCAAGCTAACTAAGCTCACAGCGGTGACACATACCCGGCAGCAAAATTTTGTCCGTTGAACAACCAAAGAGGCAGCCAGTGCTGCTATGGGCAGTAGTGTACAAGTAGTGATGGGTCACAGCGTATAATTTTTGCATTATACGCCGTATAACGTATGTAAATACGCCGTATAACGCATGCAGGTGAACGTATTTATACGGCGAATACGCCGTGTATCGCGTTTTTGGGCGTAGAAATACACCGTATTTTGTATACCGTACTTAAAGTACGTTATACGCCGTGACCCATCACTGTGTGTAAGTACTACTACTGGTAGTATATATACTACTAGTAGTACATAGTTCTTGGAGCACATATACTTCAGAAGTACTTCATCGAGGGAGTTAAACCAGTGTAGGTATATACTTTACTACACTACAAGTATGTGTTTCTGGAGTGTTGTAGCACACAGTACGCATGCCTGCAGCTGCAGCTCTTCTGACACAAACATGTAGTACTACCGGGATGTACACAAACATACTTCCTCACAGCAGTATTACTCCAGTTCTATATGCCCCGGAGTACATTTATCACGTGCCGTGATGCATATTACACGTACCTGCAGCTGCAGCTCTTCTGACATCATGAGGTTGACAAAGAATTCGTCGTATTTGGCCATCTTGTTGACCACGTCCGCGGCGTCCTCCTTGGTCATGCCGCGCTGTGTGAAGATGGCCACCTGCACACATGGAAGTGTTAAGACAGGTAATAGCATATGCAGCAGCGCACGTGAGGAAGTGTAGTAGGACACGCATTAACAATACGTCTTCATGTATGAAGATGGCCACCTGCGCACATGGAAGCGTTAAGACAGGTAATAGCATATGCAGGAGCGAACGTGAGAAAGTGTAGTAGGACACGCATTAACAATAAATCTTTTATGCGTGCATGCCAGCACGCTCGAGGCTGTGGCACATGCCCGGCATTGTATGCACACTCACGCACATAATTCTGTGAACAACCAAGAGCAACAAGTGCTGCTACCGGGCAGGCCTGAACCCGGCAGGCTACGGCTCCCCCTGCCTTGGCGCCATACAGGGCCGTGCGCTCCATATGTAGGAGCGCACATGGGAAAGTGTGTGTAGTAGGACAGGCATTAACATTAAGACTTTTAGTGCTTATGTAGGAGCGCACATGCGAAAGTGTGGTATGACAGGCAGGCACAAATTATAAATCTTTATGCGTGTGTGCTGCCTACACATTACCACCTGTGCACGTGACAGTGTTGAGACAGGTGTGATCCAATAGCACGCTGTGTGTGGTGTGTGCCCACATGATAAGTTCAATAAAGCCCACGCACATAGTGCTATACACGAGTTTACGCCGGAAGTGGCGCTCGCGCACATAGGAGCTGCAATAGTACCACCGGCCTCAACAAGTGCATCTGATTGTTATGACACGTATACGTGGTACGTTGTATGTGTACACACGTGCATGTTGCATGTTTGTGCAGTGGCCGCTGCATGTATATCAGCCCCTCAATGCACCGGTTTGGATGGGCGTTGCTTCGTCTGGCGAGCATGCGTGGTTGAACGTAAATAGTGTCCCCAGAGTACACAATTCAGAATTGTTATATCGCAACAGTGTACACTTCTGGAGTACATACTTGTACTTGAGTCCAACTCATACTTGAGTTAATACTTGAGTTCAGCTCATGAACTCACCAACGCACAACCATGACACCATGCTCTCACCCAGTAAATCCACCAACACCTTAATTAGATTTCAGTGTGGCAACTCACCTTCTCACCGACACCTCCCTTCCTGGCAGTGCATGCGACCACAAAATTCATCATGAATTTGTTCATCATGAATTCACCCATGCATGGATGAATGGGACTCACCATCTCACTGATCTCTCCCTCCCTGTGGTTGCGCAGCTCCCACTCCTCCCTCTTCTTTTCAGCCAGCACGTACTCATTGTGCGCCTGCTCAGCAGGGAAAGACACGTGTGCACACCGCAATAAAAAATCAGTTACACCAGATTAATATTTCATGTTTACTATCATTATTCATCATTGTACTAGTATATGTACTGTACCTGTATACACGTTAAGTACTGTCACCATTCATCATTCATTCATTGTACACAAAGCAGGGCAGACACGCATGCGCACCATATCATGTAACCATTGCATGTTGCTGTCATTATTTACCATTGTATACGTACGTGCATACATGGAAACACTTAAACCATGTAGTAAATAAAATACTGCTCAGAGTAGCAGAGTCTATGTAATGCATATACTTGAAGTATGTGCATACTCGCAGAAGTACACGTGTACGTCAGAAGAACATGTAAATTTATCTACCGTATATCCTAGTCAGTACCATGTTTGAGTGGCACAGAGCACACTAGGCGGGCTTGGCACACCTAGGAGCTGATGTTGAAGTAAGGAGCCGATGATGAAGTAAGTGGTAGACTCAGCTAACACACGCCACACGGACGCACGACCATACTCTTCTCAAAACGAGTGTGCATAACATACTTCTCAACATATGAATGTATTCAATACACGTACACATTTCACTTACACCCATACCACTTGACATTATATATCTACACATTAAAGAGGTACTGTACAGGTGTACACGTGTACTTGTGAAGTACTTGCGTAATGTGAAGTACGTGTGCATGACTACCATGAAATCGCGAAAAGGGAAGGCAAGCCGCACGCGCCAGGGCTTCAATATGTATATAGCACTTCATGCATATACATATACCGGTACATACTAGTACTACAGTAGTATTACTTCAGTGTATGCATGCATGTACATACTTGAAGTATACTGTACTGAATTTATGTACCACATGTTAAGTGCAAGTACATGCATACACATCTACGGCATGTAAATACTTCGAAGTATACTGTATACTTCGAAGTATACTGTATACTTCGAAGTATACTGTATATTTTGAAGTACAGCATGATGTACAGCATACTTCAAAATATACAGTATACTTCGAAAAAATATACAGTATACTTCGAAGTATACTGTATATTTTGAAGTATGCTGTATACTTCGAAGTATACAGTATGCTTCGAAGTATACTGTATATTTTGAAGTACAGCATGCTGTACAGCATACTTCAAATATACAGTATACTTCGAAATATACTGTATATTTTGAAGTATGCTGTATACTTCAAAGTGTACAGTATGCTGTATACTTCAAAGTGTACAGTATGCTGTATACTTCAAAGTATACAGCATACATATAACATATAACATATAAGTATATAATATTATATATATATATATATATATATATATATATATATATACTTCAAAGTATACAGCATACATATAACATAT
>JAULBY010072983.1:0-31851 GCA_032358315.1 Ophiocytium majus | reverse complement strand
GGGGGGGGGGGGGGGGGGGGGGGGGCATGGTATGCCGAGCAGGCACGTGGCGTGCTAGGGCAGGCTCTTCTGATTTGCACTTGCGGGTGTGGACAAACCCAGGAAGTGCATGCCGGTGTACCATCAAATGCCCATGTGCGGCCCCATACAGATACATCCTAATGGCTGTGCAGTGGCAGCAACATGACGCACCATGTACTACGCAGCACACCATGTAATAGCATGCCTTGAAAACCTATGCGCAGCATGCGAGACACAGCCTGGCATGGGTTTAAAAGTAGCAGCAACAGGTGCACCATTTTGTGCATGATGCACCCTTGCACCGGCCAGCGGCATTGGCAAGAACGGTTTTATGTAGCCGCCAAGTGCAGCACATGCAAGAACAAGCGACCGTGACTCGCAACCAAGCAACATGTAGGAACTGTAGTATTTGACCTGCAGGGCAATACCAGCAGCAAGTGCACAGAGACGGGGCTGTGGGAGAAGTGTACATAGTTGAAGTATACACTAGGGGGTGGGTGAAACTGCGTAGGCGCTGATGCAGCCGTAGCGCAAGCTGTGTGTGGCCGCGCACACACTGGTAGCTGGGAATGCAAATGCTTGCAGCCCACGCTGGAAGCTGGGATGCAGGTGCTTGCATAATTTGGACAACCTCTCCTGTGTAGGCCCCTAAATGTACTTGGTTGACATGCTGCTTCACCCGCACGCCCGTGTACGTATGCTCCTAGCTGAGACTTTGCAAACATGTGTACGCGTGTGTGTATATATACTTTAAAGTATTTACTGTAACATGTAAGACACATGCCGCATGCGCCATGTGCCTTGACACACACCCCTCTGGGGGGGGGGTGACACCGCCCTGGGTATGCAACTCTGTACAGGCTGTTCACCGTTCTTACGGACCGCTACAAAACCGCCACGCCACATGTGATGTAATAAGGTGTAAAGTTACGATTCAGGCAATCTAACCATGACAAGGCACACTTACACCAGGTGCCATCAGCAATTTCAACACAACACAGGAGGTGATGCCAGCCTCTTAGAAGTAGTACCTCAACTCACCCCCTGGTTTGACAAAGACAATGCCCACCGCTCGCCCGTCGTCATGCCGGATGCTAGGGTTCACCTTGCCTTCCACCGCCACTAGAATCAAGGCCTGGCCTGGTACATAGCACGATCCCCAGGTGCCGCCCTCGTTTCGTTCAGCGACCAGCAGCACCTGCCGCGCCTTCAACGCGTGCACAACCATCGGCGTCCACTCCTAAGGCTGCTGCTGGTGCAGGCTGAGGAGCTGCAGCACCGCAGGCGTGCCAGCCTCTGCAGCACCGGCGCCAAGGCGCCCTCTGTTCCGTATAACACGTGTTATACGGAACACCCTCCTTCAGCGCTGCACCACCCTCCTGTACCCCGCCATATTAGGCATTTGCGAAGATCGTGCTTGCATGTGGACCCGGCCCCTCGCAGAGGTGCCGGCCGGGGGCAAAGCACCCCATGTCCCATTCGAGGTGCAAGCTCGGGACGACGCCAAGTTTCAGCTGCTGGCTGGGGGGGGGGGGGGTTGCACCGGCCGCGGCGCGCACCCCACCCAGCTTCGGTTCTGTACCAGGGCAGGGTGTGTTTCAAACAAACGTGTACTAGCACTGGGGCAATATTACCACTGGCAGTCGCACGTCCGCTGCTGTCGCTCTGCTGCCATGCAGCGCACCTCTCAACCCCATCTCTCACCTTACAGGAAGAAGAAGCGGACGGACTTCGCAGCCTCGGCAACACCAGCGGTTTCACTGCCGGGATGATGGGCAGAGAGGCCCACAGCCAAGCAGCAGCAGAAATGCGCGCCGAGATGGCGTGCCGCTGCTGCCGCGACACCATGCCCAGGGGTCACCCATACGCGAAACGCTTGCTGCACCCGCCAGCGAGCACGCACCACTGGCTTCCCGTGAGGACTTGCCTCTACGCTGCTTGAAGGACCAATTTAATGTGTGCTACAGCTCGAGCTCAGCACACGAGTACTCGAGTGTACTCGAGTGCCAGCTTGCGCATGGCACCGCGCGCGGTATTCTGAAGGCTTGCAGCTGTCTAAAGGTCAACAAAGCTTGCAAATTGCACAAGTTGCACCTGTGCATGCATGCAAGCGCGGTGAGCAGGGCACGTCAGCAGGGCGAGCAGGGTCAAGGGGAGGGCTTGCAGCCGCTGCTCTCTCCTACTCCCGCCATGCGCCGCATGGGCAGCAGCGGGAGAGCCTTGGCCTGCGCCCTCCTTGCGCTGCTGTTGGTGATGGTGCCTGCGTTCCAGGGATTTGGTTTGGGGGCGCCTTCGTCGCCTGCACCTGGGAGCAGCAGGGGGGGGGCTGGCGGTGGGAGGGTGTCGGGATGGAGGGCGAAGGCTAGGGGCCAGCTGGATAAGCTGCGCGTGCACATGATGTCACTGACCCCTGACGCTGATCTGGACGCGCAGTCGCAGCGATTCCAGGTGAGGCTGAGCAACTGGTGAGAGCAGCGGGGCGGGCACGGCCACATGACAGCAGCAACAAACCCAACGCAGGCAAACAGAGAACCGGGTAATGTGTCGCCGACGTCTTGCCGCTCGCCCCGTTTCTCGAATCACCTTCATTTGTTGATTTCATTGTGGTTTCTGGTGCGCTGCTGCGCCCCCGGCCAGTCTGCTCCTGTGCCGTCGGAGGATAGGGAATTCCTCATCAATGGCTGGCGCTGGCACACCAGGGTGGCCATCAGGGAGGCGGGAAGGCTCAGGGAAGTGGCAGCGGGCGCACGCACCAGCTCAAACAAGGAGCGCATGCCGGCCCGTCTGGCCAAGTGCTACGACTATGTGTGGTCCTTCGTCTTTGTCAAGCTGCACAGGATCGAAATGGAGCTCTTCTTCCCATGGCTCAGGCAAAACCTGCCACAAGAGGTATGAAGTTCACCATACACAGCTTCCTGCAGAACTGCTCACAATCAGGTGTTTATGGCGACATACATGCTTTGCTGGCAGACACGAAATGCCTCTGCTGCAGTGCGAGCCCACCCCCGCTCCCTGCCCGCATGCCGTCATGAGCATCATAAGCAACTGCCGCAGCACATAAGAGCTACACGCATCATTGCCCATGGTTTTGCTGGGCGCCACCAACTCACAGTTGACATATGCAGGCATGCTGTTGTTCGGTGGCATGTTACGCCGGCACAGCTGCACGATATCCAGCATCGGTGGCAGCACCAGTATAAGTTTAGCTGTGTTCACCACCATCTTGTGTGTGCAGTGCCGTGCTAAGTGTATGATGCACCATAGACATAGACAGATGCCACGCACCATTGTGCCATGCCATGGTGTTACAAAATGCATGCTGCACGCCTGCCAAACAGGGCGCCGCAGTGCGGCAGGTCACGACGCTTGTGTGCTCTGCTGCCACGCATGAACCATGTGTGGACGGCCGCAAAGACAGGTTTTTTAGGCACTGGATGGCTGAACCGCGTGCTTCCAGTGCATGCAGTGAAGTTGCTAGCCATCTGATTCTTTTTTTTTTTTCGGCACTTTCGGTCATGTTGCTAGCAGGTGACAGTGGTGCTGGAGGAGTATGAGCGGGAGCGGCGGCAGCTCAGGGACATTGGCGCCAGGCTGGGGGCTGCTGTGGCAGACCTTAACAGGCAAGCACTGCAGTTGCTGCGTGTGACGGCACAGCTGTCATGCATGGCACTACCGGGCCATGCCGATTGCAGCACATGCACTGTAGCTGTGAGCAGTTACAACATGAGTTGTGCCAGAGCACAGAAACATCATCTGGCCTGCTTGTAGTATGACCACAGCACCTTCGTCATGGTTCCCTAGCTCGGCTTGATTTACACCCACAGTGCAGGCGCGCAGCGTACAACACAAAATTTGCCTCAGGTTTTGCGGACTTTTATTCAGCATCTTCAACGCTGAGAAGCTACATTTGTCGAACAACAAGGACGCATGTACAGCAGTGCCAGTCGTGCCGCAAGTAAACAATTGCCAATAACAACTTGCGAACTGCACTGTCACACTCAAAGTATGCCATTTTTTGGGCGTGCACTTCGCCCTCGGTTTCTTTTTCTGGTTCGGCATCCGGGCCTGGCTGTCTGCGATAGCCTGACAGGGCAAAGTAGTACATGCAAAAACTATTTCCACTGTCTTCGCAGCAGCTTATGTAGCAGCATGCAGCAGCGGCAGCACCAGACAATAACAGCAACAGCAACAAAAACACGGCTTTCAGCTGCCGAGCTATGGGTGCCAGCTTTGACGGCGGTCTGCTGGTGGCTTGCCGCAGCACCACTAGTGGTCAGCTGCAGCAGCGGCAAATCTGCCTCAGCTGCATGAATCCAGGGTTGCAGCAGCAGTTGACATTTTGATAAGACGCAGCATATCCCCCCGCATGCAGTTGGCCTGACGCCCTGTTTGCCACAACCAGGCCACAACTAAGGCGCGAAGACCACTCGAACTGAACTACACCACACCAGTCCCACAATTTTTTTTGGGGTTCTGTATACTAATTCAAAACATCCAAGTAGTATTTATAAAGCAATTGTCCGTACAGGCTAGACGAGATCTCCACCATCAATGCATGTGAAAGCTGAGTTTAGACGGAAATACTGTAACTTCAAAATCTTGCGCCAGTACAGTACTAGCCAGCTGGTTTTGCACCTGTTGATACTTGAAGTGTATCTCAATATCTGTACAGTACAAGCTGCTTGTACTTTGTACGAAAATACGCCGCATTCACCCTGAACCTCAGATCTTGTGTAAATACCATGACTGGCAGTGTGCGGTAGCTCACTCATGGCTTCTGGCCTCACAGTTGCGCTGACACTCTGGCCAGCTCAACATCATACTTCGACGGATTTTCGCACGTGGTGTGCATGGCTAGATGTGTCACTGTTGCCGTACTACAGTAGCTGTATCAGTTGTCATGTCATGCCACCACTTCGGCTGTGCATATATGCCATGGTGTATACATGTGCATCATTGGCGTGGCCATATACACCCCCGTGTTGCTAAAAAAAGTAAACCTGGGGTGTGTAACATCTTTTTGTTTTGCACCTCTTTTCAGGCCTGGCAAGGCAGGGCAGGCGGCGTACAAATCTGTGATGGAGCTTACGGGAGAGCTGGAGCGGCGCACGCTGAGCTTGCAGAGGGGACAGGAGGGGTACCTCATGCCATACGTTGCCGCGTATGTGGACCGGCAGACACAGAACAAGTTCAACTCTAAGGTCATTGCTAGCCTTGGACTGGTGGACAGCCAGGTGAGCACTGCAGCAGCACTGCTGCTGGTGTGGCATCTCAGCTGTTGTGTGTCTTCTTGTGTGTGTGTGCCCTTTGCCAGTCAAACACAGACAGAAAGAAAGATTCTGGCATGCGGTATTTATAAATATGTTGTGCCACTCATGAGGCAGTTTTTGATCAGCGCGCACGTGACAGTACACTGCACACATTTAATCAATTCGTACGCAACATAGCTCAGGTTAGCTTCTCATGCACTTGCACACACATTAGGGGGGCGTGCATGCGCTTGCGCCAGAGTGGAACAGTTTCGCGTTAGCTTGTACTAGGTGCATAACACTTCCTAGCATATAAGGTGCTAAGGTTAAGCACCGGTTTTGGCCACACAAGAGCGGTGCCACGTTAGAACAGGCGTGGCCATTGAATTTTCTGTGCAGGTGCTGCCATTTTTGGCTGGTGTGTCAGGACGATACTTAATTTGCATAATAAGCGTGGTTTTGGCCACACAAGAGCGGTGCCACGTTAGAACAGGCGTGGCCATTGAATCTTCTGTGCAGGTGCTGCCATTTTTGGCTGGTGTGTCAGGACAATACTTAATTTGCAAAATAAGCGTTGACTGCCCAAACTTCAGTGTGCTTGCACCTGTGTGCCCGCTACACTCTCGGCAGTCTGAGCATACTTCAAGTACACTGTTATTACAGCATTTGCATCACCCTGGCAGTGAATATCGCCAAGCCTGAAAGTATTTACATACAAAGTATGTATCAAGAAGTAGCTTGCTGCACCATTACGAAATACTTCTAAAAAGTATACTGTTTACATGCCAAAACACCATGATGTGGCTTCTCATGCGCCATCTTGGGAAGCTCTATGCACATGGAGTACTGCCAGCAAGGCATCAATACCTGCCCTACTGTAGGTCAGCCGGCCCCGCCAGAGCCAGCCATGCTGCCGAAAACACATTCATATGCTTGTCATGCTCACCCGCACTGCACTGCATGCTCTTGCACTGCGCCACACCTCAGGTGCTCATGGTGGCCATGTACGACACCGTGCGTGGTCAGCCAGCCGAATACGCGCGCTTCCGCAAGGACGTTCCCGCATTTGCGCGTGCGCTGATTCCCACGTGGCGCAGGGCGTTGTTTGCGGCGCGCGCCAGGTGCCTGGAGGAGGACCACGAGGTGGCCGTCGCTGCGGAATGATATGCCGCTGGTGAGCACCGTTGCTGGTGCGGAATACCTGTAGCATTTCATCGGGCGGGCGCACGCTTGGGCACTCCTCGCGCCGGCGCCGCTTTTACAGCACAGCACATTACTTTGTCTCCCGTGCCCACGTGCGCAACTTCATGTTTACACAATGACACAGTCCTCTGTATTCGAACCTGGCGGCATGCTTGCTGTGTTGTTGTTGTGCCGTGTTGTGCGGTCCGTGCTGGTGGCGGTTCTTGCGTGTGCTGCTGCTGCAGCGTGCCCAGTGCAATGCCAAGCGCATGTTGAGCACAACTGCAGCAGTCCCAGGCAGTGCACCAACAGGTTGACCCACCACAAAACCACGCAGGTGCCAAGCACAAGCCCGGACAGAGACTCTGTGGGTACGTGCGGATATGTACAATATTTACTGAACGGCACTGTCCCTGGAAATGCACGTGAGCTTTACTAGGACGTTCTCACATGGCATCACCAGTGGTTTTGCCCATGTACTGCTCCTGCACAGATGTGACGTGCTCATAGTCTGCCTCGTTTCCACTGAAAGCTGCCGTGAAGAGCTCATGCAGTTGAGCTGGGTCACGCCGTGCATCATGCGCTGCTGCTGTGGTGGTCGTGACGTAGCCATTAGCCTTATCAATTTTCGCAAGCACCCGCCCCATGCTCTCAGGATCCTGTGCAAGGTAACCCACAGGGCATGTGCAATGCTAGCAGTCAGGAGAGCTGGAGCTGCTGCACATATGCAGGCAGGGTGGCAGTACTTCAGCACAAACGCTGCATGTGAGACAGCAGCATTTTCAACTTGCACAATTGCTCTCGTCAAGCAGTGGCACGTGCTGTGCTTAACAGTAGTATGTGCGGGTTACACATTCCGAGCGCTGGCATGTGGCAACCGCCGCCATGCGGCAACCACAACATCAGAAAGGTCAGCCATATCAGAATTGCGTCAGTTGCCCACAGAACGGCTGCCGCAACCGCTGCCGCAGAGGATGCACAATGGTGTATTGCAATGTGCACACCGTTACAGCGTTTCGCCCTCAATGCATACCTGTACATTGAGTGTGCTAAATGACACGAGGCCGTAGCCTTCCACAACATCACAGATTTCGCGGGTCAACCGGCGGAACTTGTCCCTTGGTCCACCTGTCTGTGCACTGCCCTGCTGTGGGGCGCAGTTGCACATCGCCCACCACAAAAATAACAGCACACACCACTTGTGATTAGGTCAGCGCTGAAGGCATTGCAGATTGTGGGGTCTCAAAAACAGTTCATCATATCAAAGTGTGCTTATACTTGAAGTGTACTACCACACTTCCGAAGTACCTGTTGCAGGCTGCAACCTCCAGGTACATACTTCGAAGTAGGCTGCTTTGGTTGAAGTTGCCATACGCACAGAGCTTAGAAATGCCAGCACCGTGCAGCTTTGCAATGTTCAGCTTCATGGCGCCTGCTCCCACCTCATGCTCTTCCTCAAAGTGGCTGCTGCCATCGCCAGCCTCAAAATCGCTGCTGTCGCCATCACCATCACTGCCAGTGCCAGCCGCAGTGGCACGCTCCAGCTCATTAGGCGGCAGTACAGGGCGGTCAATATAGTCCAGGAGGCGGCTCAGGTCCGTACACTCCTGCGCAAAATAAATTGCGCCAAGCAGGACATGCAACATGTGTTGAAACGGTGCAAAAACATGAGTCGGCCCACATGCAAGGCGGTGCAGTTCTGGGATGGGGAAGGTCGTCACATGTGCCACTTCGGTGTGTGCGTTCAGCCAGCATGCATCGTGCTGCCACGACAGCAGGTTGGTGTGCGAGGACACGTGGCAGCGCATACAAGCAAGGAGTACTTGCTAACGCGATCGAGGTGGCATATGCAGCATGCAGGTGCTCAGTGGCGCATGGCATAAATGTCGCTGGACAGCACTCAACCCTGTTCCGCCTGTTGCATGACCCAGAACACACATACACACACGTCCACAGTGCCAAGGCAGGCAGCGGCAGATGTGCACGCACCGTGAAAAAGTCCAGGTTGAATGCCAGTGCACCATACTGCTCAATCAGGTCCACCTGCACCATGCAAGTAAAACCGGAAGCCAATGCATCAGGGGCTGACTCACATGCACACAAGCCAGGCAGTGCAAACAGCCATGTTGCACTACTGCAGCATATAACGGGTAGACAGTAAGGCTGATGCCGCCTGATGCATATCTGATGTATGATATCTCTGGTCTTGCCGCGCAAAGGCACCGCAGTGCACGTACAATGTGTTGTGTCCACGTCATCCTGAGGTGCACCACCTACACTACTATGTGTACACACATGTACCATGGTGCAAACATTAATACATGGTACCACAATTGGTCACAGTATGCATGATAGCAGTTCCAGGTCGCTCACCTTGGACAGCACATTGACATGTGGCAGCTCAAGGCGCATCATGGACATGAGGGACACCAGCACCACCGATATGAAGCGAGATGCATCGCTGCAAGGCGTGCATGCAACACACAATGGGGGGGGCAACCATGTATTGCAGCATTGGTGAGCACGTGGCCAACCTGGTACACCTGTGCTGCTGCTGTATGTGCGACCGCAGGACGCGCCTCTCGGCGCCTGCGCGGGCTGAACAGCTGCCCCCGAGGTTCCCGGTTGAGGAGTTATGTGTGGTGTGTTATATTGACGTCCTTTCACTAGTGGTCCACATGAAGGGGTGCGACTGCTTCTGAGGCAATGGACACAAGCGGTTGATGCAGGTGCTTGTGCCCTGAGGCACCCTTACAGCTGGTTTTGTACTGGTAGCAGAGTGGGGGCATGCTGCATAGTAGCACTGCAGTGCCAAATTGAGGTGAGCGGGGGCAGTTCACCGCATGAAACCATCTCTCACCTGCAGTGATAAGCATCCACCAAGTGCACAGCTGCAATGCGGGGGTGCACGGCAGCAACGGCAGACGGGTGCAGGTCAGAGTCGCTGCTGTCAACTGCCAAGGGAGCATGCGCACGCCACACTGCACACGGCAAGGCAGTGCAGTGGTGGAATGGGCACGCCTTGCAGGATCACACGCCTCACCTGCCAATCTGTACTCCTGCTTCTGCAGCGCCTGTACAATGTTTTGTGCGCATGTGTAGTGTGTGAAGAGCTCCACCTGCTCCATAACATGGTAAAGGGGCAGGCAACAGCATGCATCAGCGCTCCGCAGGTCTGTAAACAATATTTGCAGCAGCATGCTGGAGGCAGCAAGTGTTTTTCAAGCCTTGCATACACAGACGGTGCATCGTGGCGCAGGTGTACAAACGATTGCAGCCATGCTCTTACCTGCCCCGGAAAGTCGAACAGCAGGTACTTGCGCCTGTGCGGCTGCAGCTTGTTCAGCAGCCAGTCCAGATTTTTCTCCAGGAATTCGAGGCTGTATATGATGGCACCATTGGGACCCAAGCCCAATGTGTTCATGACGCCCTGTGGTGATTCGCACAGTCAACAGCAGTCAAGGCTGAACCAGCACTGAGGCATTGGCATGCGCGACCACAGAGCGAGTTTGGTGCAACGTGTCATCGGTACATGATATATGTCTGTGCACGCCAAATGACCCACCTCCAGTGACACAAGTTCCTCAATGTCTACTGTTGGCGTGTATGGCAGCCTGCACCATGCAGAGGGAGCACAAGAAGGGTGTAGGAAGCTGGCAACGTGCGCACATGCCGGCAGCGGCAGCAGAGCGGCGGCGGCGGTGCCAGCGGCAGCAGAGCGGCGGCGGCGGTGCCAGCGGCAGCGGCAGCGGTGACGGTGCCAGCAGCTGTACCCACGGCAGCAGTGCCAAGTAATTCGGGCAAGTGAACACAAGGGTGGGCCACCAGAGGCAGCAACTACCACCAGGCACCATGGCTAGATGATATTGCAATGCAACACGTTGAGGCGTGCGGACCTCTCGCCATGGTTTGCAGGATCCAAGTTGATGATGGCTACCTCCCGTCCTAGGGCCCTGCACCAGCATCAGAACAGCAGCCACAGCGTGCATGGGAAAGTGGTGAAGCAAGATGGAGTCATGCAACAGCAACAGCGGAAGGCCCGGCACGCCACCAGCAGCAGCAGCAGCAGCAGCGGCAACAACAGCAGCAACAAGCAGTTGCTGCTCACGCACCTCAAGTACTGTGCCATGCCATGGCAGAACGTTGTTTTCCCCGACCCAGGAGGGCCCACCACCACTTGCCCGAAACAGGGCAACATGTCTCCTTCTCGGTCGGCCATGCTTCAAGCGCGTGTTTGGCGAGCTTGATCTATGGGCGACAAGTTTCCCTTCGGTTTGTGGCGCGTCACCTCTTCGATGTGGCCTGCACCTGGTGGCACACCTCTGGGCGCACAAAGGCGCATTCATCCACAACCGGGGGCGGTAGCAATGGTGCGGTCATCATCCTGCTTAGCGGCGGCAGCGACGGCGGCTCTGCTGGTGCCTCGCCTCACCGACGGCTTCGCGCCTCCCGCGGCTGCCGCCATCGCAGTCAGGGCCAGCAGTAGCTGCTGCCGCCCTGGAACAGCGCGGGAGGCCGCCGCTGGTGCTGGCGACCCCGCTAGCGGCAGCATTGGCGGGGAATGGGCTGGCTGGGAGTGCCGTTTCTCGCAGGCAGATGGCCAGCGCATGACCATACCTGAAGACTACGTGCCAGAGTCTTTGCGGGAGTGGGATGTCCCTGTGTGGGGGTTCGAGGTTCTCAACAGCGAGAAGCTAGAGGGACAGTACCGCAAGAGAGCACAGGTGTACCCTGAGACAGGCTGCGCACTGGATGACCTCTCGGTGGTGAGCATCGGACGTTTGTTATCTGTTGCTTTCGTTTGGTGCTTGGCACATTGCCAGTCCGTGCCCCATTTGCAGCTCTGAGCTCGCACCTTGCTGCTGCTTGCAGAGCAACAAACTGTGTGTACACAACCATTAAACTTGGAACGCAGTGCTGGCAGCGTCGGAGTGTGTATCGGCGGTATGTGTATCGTCTGTGAGGACACTTGGCTGGAGGGGATGATGCCTTATGACATGCATGTACATGACTGTATGATTGTTGAGCCGTTATGGAAAGCACCAAAGCAGCCCGTCCAACTCCACAGCTGTGAATGCTGTACGTTGCGCTCAATGCAGGAGATGCGCATAATCAACAGGGCGCTGGACGACCCTGCAGTCCACAGATTCCACTTCCCGGGCGGGACTGCCATCATTGAGCCGGCGACATTTGGCGGCACACACGCCGTTGAAGTAGTCATCCCCACTGACACCAGTGCGACGCGCCGTGTGCGCGTTGTCGCAACTGTGGATGCTGCTCAGCATGTGCTGTCACGACCTCTGGTGGTAGCGAAGGAGCGGCGCTACGGTGCGTTTGATGATGGTGAGCTGTACAATCGCGGCCTGGACATCAGGACACTGACAGAGCTGATTGACGCCAAGTGCTTTGCCGAGTACGAGGAGGCACCTGCGGTGGACCCCCCAGCAGGTGCGTTCCGACTTTCAACCTGCTCGCTTGGCAGCGCGTGTCATGTGCACATGTTGTTGTGTGGAGAGTGCTGCATATTTCAATGGTAGCAAATGATGACACTTGATCATTGTATTCATGGCACTGATGCCCTCTGTCGCTGTTCACACTGGTGCTGCACATTTCGTGCACATGATCCGCCGGTACATTTGGATGCACATGCCTGTGTAGATTTATTGTGCGCTGCATAGACACGAAAAGTCACTCACACGTGCACCATGTAGATTGGTGCAACACCGGGCCCAAACCGCTCCCCACCACTTCAATCATGTGTGCGTCCTGGCCTAGCGAGCACAGTCTGGTGGTGCTTTCAACCACCCACTGCCACACACATTGCCTGAAGTGAAATTCCGTCAGATGGTCAGGAAGATGCAATCGAAATTCTGGTGAACTTCAGCCGCAGTGTGGTGGTCATGGTGGTCATGAGCCCCACCAGGCGTGCTTGCTCTGTCAGGGCGCACACATGACTGACGTGTCGGACTGGGCTAGAGCTGCGTGTTTGACTAAGCGTGTTCCGCCTCCCTGATGTTGGGCCACAGCTGGTGCCCAGCAGCCATGGCATGCTTGCTGTATGTGACTACAACAAGACATAACACCTGCCACACTGACGTGCAGCAGAACCTGCACGTGGCGGCTGAAATTCTTACAGTGCCGCTGCAGCCGTGTTGCGCTGCAGCCGTGTTGCTGCTCAAGCAGACAACAGTGCACACACTGCTGACATGCCGCGCAAATTGTGCCTTGGTGCGCTTGCCCTGCTGTACACGTTATGCAGACGGCACCAAGGTACTTCCACTGCGTGGCGGTGTGGTCGTGCGGGTAGGGCCGTGGGAGCTTATGAGGAAAAGCTTTGCAGCTGCGCATGCATCAACAAGCGTGCCCAAATGGGTACTTGCGATGGAAGTACCCACTGACAGTGGCAAGCCGGTTGTGGTTGCGGTGGCATTTTCTAGTGATGGTGCGGCTCAGGTGCTGGTGCCTGCTGCAGGAGCTGCTGCGCCTGTTGGCATGGTGGCCTAAGCGAGGGCCTACAGTAGACACTGGAAGGGGTGTGTTGTATAGCATGTACTCTTATAAAACTCTATGTACATGTGATAGTGGGTAGATGCAGGTGCAACATGTTTGCGGCTCCATATGGTGCATGAGCCGCTGTAAACAGGTGCATTTTGTGCCAATAGGCACCAATACACACATTGTTTTGCATTGTTTTTGTGATAATGGATGATTTCATAACGGCGGTGTACTAATACGCTGGGCGTGCGCAGCTGTTTCTGTGCCGCCATCATTGTGTGCCTGCAATGTGCACCCAGTTTATGTGCATAATGTGCATAGTTGTGTTTGCTTTGCATACATATATATGTGCATGCTATACTGTGCCGGCACATACATGGTTGCAGATGCAACCACATATGCACGGGCTGTGTCTGGTGCCATCATCCCACTGTGATGCTGCGTGCCTGTCATTGCACGCAGCACACCTCGCTGGTGGTCTGGTTGATGTTGACGGTGGCGCTGAGCTTGGTGGATGTGCTGAGCTTTGGGCTTGAGGGGCGTACGGTTGGTTGCTGCTCCTGCTCCTCAGGCGGATGCTGCTGTGCTGTGTTGGCAAATGCCATCTTGAATGTGGCATACACTGGGCGGTGGTCGGAGCTGCGGAGCTCTGTCACAGATGTGTACTCGCACAGCTGCATGCGCAGCAGAAGGGAAGGGCATGGTTGAAGGAAGGCAGCAGTAAGTCAGCATCAGCCAGGACACGCACTGCAGCAGTGTTGCACGCGCGAAAGTGGTTCCAGTGTGGGTAGTTACATGTAGGAACTGTGTGGTCTGTTGAAATGATGTAATTGACCTGCTTCAGAGTTGCAACAGCAGCATCGGCCAAGCTCTGGCACTGCATGGCAGGGGCAGGCAGGAGCTTCCGATGAACGCATGTTTGTACATGCACATGTTCACATGCATGGCATGGCAGCAGGAGTGGCAGGGCACAGCGCAGTTCGCATGTCTGAGCCTGCCCACCTCCAGGCCACGCCTGCTGCAGAACAGAACTCGGTCCGTCCACGCCGGCACCCGCTGAAGCGCAGCAGAGAAACAGCCAGCACACGAAGAAAGCAGCAACATGCGCGCTGCTTAGCGAAATCCATTGAGGAGCATACACAATGACTGCACCAAGTCGGCATGCTGTGATCGAGGCGCTTGCACACATGCAATGGTGGTGGTATACCTGCTTGGCTGAGGTGTCGAAGGTGTCACAGCCTTTGTCGTACTTGTATGTGGGCATGAACGCCAAAGGACCCTCCTGGTAGCCCTGGAAAACCTGTAAGCCACATGAGACATCACCAGCAACATGGTATGCAAGCGGTATGGGACCAAGCGAACAGCTGCGCAGCTCAACCAGGTCAATGCATGGCTTGCTGGTGTGATGCATTGCCTCAACCTGCACATGAGCAGTGCTGCAAAAAGCGCACACTGTAGCACTGCTTGGCAGAGCGGACGACAGAGGCCGGTATGAAGCCACAGTGGTGCCGGCAGCACTGTTCCTTGAGGTGCACAACCTAGCCAACCTGTGTGTGTGTGCGGCACCCACCTGGCCTGCTTTGCGTGCTATTGTGAGCTGCTCGTTGGCCATGAGCACCTCATGCATGCGCTGCAGGTGTGGTAAAGAACGGTATGGCAACAGGCACGGCAAACAAGCCCAAGTGCACAGAGTTGGAGCTGGTAGGCGCTCAAGCACCGCATATCATACAGCACACACATGATTCCTGCTCAATTTGTGCAACTGTATGGGGATGCCACACTTGCAGATGTGGTGCACATGTGCTGCAAAGGATATAAGTAATCATGCTTGTAGCGTGCGATGGAAGAACGCCATATTTCAAAACCGCTGACAACGCGCGCCGCCAGCAACGCACCTTCTGCAAGAGTAGCTCAAACACCTGCCGTGGTGCATTGACACGGAAGTTCAGGTCGCCCGCCCATATGATGTGGTCAAATGTGTCAAGTGGTTTCAGAGGCGAGTCACCATGTGGCGGTGGCGATCGGTCTCGTTTTCCACCTTGCCCATCCAGGCGCTGCAACCACATCGGCGCGGGACAGCACGATACGTGTTGGTTACCAGCAGACATGGATGTGTCATGCAACACCGTCTGGGGGCTGATTGCCACAGCCATGCGCCCATCCAGCAATGTTACCTTGGCGCACGTGCCACTAAGCATGCATGCTTGAACATGGTGGCGCAGAACTTTTTTTGCCTTAAATCAGCACAGAAATGCAGAGCTGGGAAGGTGTTGAGACTCACTTGGTACCGCCAGCCAGGACACCCTAGCACGCTGCCTTATAGCCATGGAAACCAAAGCGATATGTTTGCTGGCAGAAAAGAATCAATAGCATGGTGTTGGGTAGGCACACTTCGAAGTATCTGGCACATCTAGCCTGCCCGAATCAGCGCTTTTGCATGTGTCAGAGGTGCTAGCGATGGTAGAAAATGCCATGGCCCTGGGCGCACCTGAGTGTCAGAGACAGGTGCAAACGCCAGCAGCAGCTCCTGCTGGATCTGGTGAAAATGCTCTGTCCGCTCCTGCACGTGGTTCTGGTGCGCCGCAAAATGGGCATTCACAAAAAGCACCCGTGTTTCGCCCACCTACAACCAAGGTGACAGGCAGGACAAGGAGGCGGCGCCGTGAGATGATCGCTCTGAGCTGTGCTGTTGCTGCAGGTGTGCGCCACCTTTTTGGGCTGAAAGTCACTGTGCCATGCCTGATGACTAGCTGTTGCGCAAGCATGGCAGCAGCGGTTTAGAGCGGGAAAAAATCTGTCGCCAGCTATGGTGCCTTATTTCAGCAGATGTGCAGGCGTATGCCTCCCCATCAAACACGTGCCGTTGAGGTTGGCCTGTGACACCGATGCCCACCACTTTGCCTCAGCCAAGTAAAACACCGTGCCAAATTCCGCATGCGTTTGTGGCTGTTCAACACACAACAAGTTGGGGCTCACCTCGACAGCGATGCCAATGCCGCCCTTGTTACCCAGCTTGGTGGTGCGCGTCCCCAGACCCTTGGCAACCGCAAATGACCGCACCCGCTTGATAAGTGGCAGCACACCCTGGTGCACAAACACAACGTTATGTGTGGCCTGCAGCGTGTGGCTACACAGCATGACGTACGGCGGCCCCAAGGTGTCCGTGAGGAGGGCCTCCCAGTTCCTCTTGGACTGGTTTGTCCAGCAGTTAGCAGCCAGCAACAGACAGGCAGCAAACACACACACACGGGCACACACACAAAGGTCCCCATTGTGAGTCCGCATTGCCTGTTGATGGGAAGTGACAAGTGTGTTATGCCTTATAACACCAAGCAAGTGGTTAAATCTTTGCATGGTAAACTCTTGAAAAGCTGCAGCCGATGCAGGACAGAGCACAAAGAAGTGCATGGAATTGTGCAGTCACTGACATGCTGGTTTGCTCGTCCATGTTGTCGTAGCGACCCACCTGGATAATGACGGATCTGGCGATGGTGTTCTCACACTCCTCAGTGCCGATCATGTAAATGTGATGCTGCAGGTACAAGGCAAAGACAAGATAACATGGCGGTGTGGTTGGACATGCTGCAGGAGAAGTTGCACCTGTACATTGCATGCCTGTGTTCTGTGCCTGTAGCCCATACTGCATAGCACTACCATAACTGCCATGAAAGACACAGAAGCTTGCTAGGTTAGTAGGAGATGGTCAGCGGCTGTCTCCGCACACATGCCTGGGGCACCGTGGCGGAAACAAACTCTCAACAGACTCCAAAGGAAAAACAAACATCTTGGTGTTTTGGAAGCACAGACCTGGCTACTGCCAAATGCGATCCGCGGTTTCAGATTCGGTTCTCGGGCACTCAATCATGACCAAACACGCAGGGTTGGCAGATTTTCCGGAAGTATAGATATGTAAGTGTATGTCTACGCATAGTACACGTATCAAAGTACATGCAGAAGAAGGACACAGCTGAGTCAGAGGCGCTGAGGCCCTCATGTACATGTACTTCAAAAGTATACAGGTACACACTTCTGAAGTATGTTCCCACACACCTACGTAGCCTCACAAACTGCGTGTTGCTGTGCGACAGCACTTGCGCACAATGTGGGACACCGAGGACCCTGCACGTGGCGCAGGTACACAGGCTAGGGCCCTAAGGACCTCAACATCGCGCTCAGGCAAAAGGAGCTGGCTTGTGATGCCTTATGGTGGGCTCCTTCGACATGATGTTACTGCTGATCGAGAAACCACAGCTGGGCCTGGCGTGTGAGCGCCTTGCTTTCCGTTTGAACACAGGTGTGGTGGGCACCCTACAATGGGCGGCTACCGCTGCTAAGCATGCACCAGGTTTTGGCTCAGCGGTGGGGCCCCTGTTACAACATTTGGGAGCCCAGGGTGCACCTGGGAGGAACACGTGAAACACGTGAGCAGCTAGCAGTGCATCCAGGCTGCTGCCTCCGCTGCAGCACCTGTAGCCATCGCGGCCATAGTTTTGGTGCAGCTGCCACAGAGGGGGGTGAACTTGTTGATGCAGAACCCCATCAGCTCGCCCACAAGTGTGCACCGCTGTCACACCAGATGAGCTTGACAAGCTTGCCCGCATTGAGGATACCTACATGTATAAGAGCAAGCTGCCATATGGGTGGGGGTTGCCTTACAAACCACTGTCATCCGAATGCCGACTTTGTGATGCGTGTGCTGTGCACTGCTGCATTGTCAATTTTTCTTGCCCTGCCCTATTCAGTAAGTGATTTCGGTTTTGGTGTATGAAGGGCACTGGTTTTGGTGCTTTGCCTTTGTCAAGTATGACAAAGTACGGGGTACGTGTATACATACTGTATATGTAAACAGTCCTCGATGTACCAGTTGAAAGGACTTCAAGTATTTCGCTATGGCGGACAGGTTGCTAAGTAAGAGTGCCTGGCAGCCCTGTGCTGGCTCATGACCAGCCAGTACATAAGGCACACTACAGCACTGCCTGCGCTTGAGCAGGTGGCAGGTGTACATTGTTCCTCAATGCACCAGAGCACGAAATACGTGGTGGCAAAGCAGTCTCAGCAGAGCAGGTCCCTGGCACATTAGGCTAGGTTTGGTTGACTGACGTGACAGGCGGAGATTGCACTACGACCTCATATGTCATACTTTGTATATGTACATGCGCTAAACATAGCCAACACAAAACCAAACTACACACTTTGCAATGCCAGCACTGGTACTGATTAGGTATACCACAGCTTTCTCTCTCATGTGCCGGACCATGCTATGTCCAGCACATTTGCATGTCCTTACTGTGCATCCTTATTTAGACCCACAAAACACACACCTGTTTGTTATGGCAACGGCCCCACAGGCTGTTGCCGGGGCTTGTGCTGCAGTAACCATGCACATGCGCTGCTGCATTGTAACACAGCTACAATGGACACCATGTGCTCTTTGCTCAGCCAATACCTGCCACTCCGCAATGAAAAGGTGAGCCTCCGTGTTCACCGGCCCCAGCACTCACCCTGAGTGGTGGCAACAGCTGCTTGCGCAACACCTCCACAGGCGGTGTGGGCCGCGCCTGCAGGTTCCAAGTGACTGCCCGCACCAGCAGGGAGCCCTGCAGCAGCGCCTGCGCCAGCACACGCTCACAGCTGCCACTGCTGCCATCTCGCGCCGTAAGGGCCCAGTGTAGCGGGTCCGCTGGCCTGCTGAGCAGCTGCGGCCACTCCCCTATGTGGCGACAGCTGGACAGCCGCCGCTTCAGGTTCTGGGGGCAGAGTGAACAGGCATATTTTGGCAGAAACGCATGTGCAATCATCTGGATACAGGTATGCGTGGCATTCCATGCGCAAGTGGTACATCAACAGGCGCCCACTCAGGGTAACCGTACTCAGCACACAAACTCACTGTTATAGACACACATAAAATGTTTGGACACTTTGCAGGAAGTAGCTTTCAAGGAGGCAAGAAAATAAAACACCAACAGTATTCACAGTGACGTCAAGGCATGCTCAGCCACAGCAGCTGGAGCCCTCCCCTATGGTCGCACCTTGACTTTCTCTGATGGCGGGAGACCACGGGCAGAAGCAGGGTCAGCACCCTCTCTCACAGACAAGTCATCCGGTACGTTCATCTGTGAGAGCAACAATAGCAGCAGCCATGTTCAGGATATGGCGACTCGAGAATTGCGCAAGGCTGGGTGCTGGCATGTGTACAACACCTGTGACTGTCATAAAAGCAATGCCAACTGCATGCAGTGTGACCACAAATCATGCAGGTTTATCTACTGGCTCTGGTAGCACAACGCTCACATAATGACAAATAGCAACGTACACCCCCATCAGTCACCAGCTTCCAGCCCTGACATCCCTTATACCACTCACAGACGTGACACACACACATGAGATGAAACAATCACTGCTGCACTCACATCTATGGTTGGTGTCTCCGCCTCCGTGTCCGAGTCATCTCCAAACACCTTCATTGGTGACGATGAACCCGGCAGCTCTGCAATCGCCGGCACGGCAACGCCGCAACAAAGCCGCATCAGCAACAGCAGGCGCACCAGCAGCAGTGTGCCTCCAGAAGGAATAACATCGTGCGCCACCAACTGCTTTGACATGCCTGCCTGCTCACATGCATTGTAAAGCCAAGCAATGATAAAACCTTGCGTAAAAGCACAGCATCGCTGGCCCGCAGAGGTGATGCAACTCACCGAGGCGCGGCAGGCGTGCAGGCACCGCCACCTCCACTGTTGGCGGTGAAGCCGGTGATGTCGCAGCCTGTGGTGGCGACGACACTTTCCGTGGTGATGCCACCTGGGTTGGTGGTGCCATGTGTTGCAGCGCTGACACCTGAGTCAGTGACACTGGCGATGTGGAGGACAACACCTTGGAGTTCTTTCGGTTGAGCCACCACGAAGGCCGCCTGCTGTTGCCACTGGTGGTAGTCGGCGATGCGCCGTCTGGTCCAGGTGCACATGCTTCCGCGCCACCGCTCCCAGCTGGTCCCGGTGGAAAGAAGCCAGTTGCTGCGGCCGTGTGGGACTGGGCGACTGGAGTGGTGGCGGCAGTGCTGGTGGGACTGCTTTGCACGACCTCTGCACCACCCGCCTTAAACGACGCTACCCTTTGTTGGCGCGGGGAGAGCTTGGGGGCGTCCGCCACAGCCGCACCCGCAGGTGTAAGTTCATGGTCTGACGGCCAGCGCAGGTGGCCTGTCAGGCTGCGCGTGCTGCTACGGGTGGAACGGCGCTTGTTGCTGGTGGTGGGTGTGGTGTCCGGAGGTGACGCTGACAAGCTGGTGCGCTCGCTGGTGCGACTATGCCGTGTGCGACCCGCCGACAGGGCAGGACCAGAGCCCCTGTTGGGCAGTGGCTCGAGAGTGATCTTGCCTGGGCTCCTGCCGGGCGTCGTCGGCCCTGCTGCTGCCTGGTCCTGCTGCCGCTCCTCGTCCTGCATTCTGAAGTGTGTGGTTTGAAGTAGTGCGGTGCAGCCGGGTGGTGCGCGCGTGTGTGGATCACTGGTGCGACATCAGCATCATGGAGGCAGGACCGCGATCAACATGATGCCGCGCCTGCTCCCCCTCACTCCGTCGCCTCCGTCGCCTCCGCTGGCCTCACTCGTTTGCTCGCCCTGTCACGCACGGTCAGGAAACTGCCTTTCCGTGAACTGTCGGTGGAGGGCGACAGCGAGAGACGCGCAGAGAGTCTGTGTGTGGGGTGTGTGCTGAGCTGAGCACAACGCAGCCACCAGCAAGCAGCAGCAGCGAGGGGGTGAGGCACTTTCCACCAGTGTGTGCGCCCATCACCGGGCCGCACAGGGGTGGGGGCTGGGCAGGGCGTCAGGCATAGGCCCCTAAAAGCTCGCGCTCCAGTGGAGAGGAGCAGGAGAGCAGCGCAGCAAATCACAACAATGGTGGCTTGGAAGAAATTGGGCGAGGGGGGGGGGGGGAAGGCAGGTGTGCCGCGCACCCCACGCACCGACAGGCGTGCCAGCAACATCGCCACGGAGGTCTCCACCCGCATCACCAATGGCTTCGCCACCTACGTAAGCTTTTTTGTGTGCGCTGGGGGTGCCGCGCTTTTTTTAACGCAGGCAGTTGTCAAGCAGCATTGTTGACAGCTCATTGCCGACAAGCCTGCCTGTGCGGGGTGCCACTGACAACGGCTTCAGCTGCTAGTGGTGCTGCTTGCTGGCTTGCTTGCGCCTGACTCCTGTGTGTGATGCGCTGCTGAAACGCATGAGCCCAACCTTTTCATTTCATTTATTGCCTCGTGTTTGTGCTGCTGCTCCTGCTGCCTGCGCTGCCCTGCTGCCGCAGCAAATCGGGCAGGAAATAGGGAGGGGAGGTTTTGGCGTGGTGTTCCAGGCCTTGAACACGAGCAGCGGTGACTTCGTAGCTGTGAAGAGGGTGGCATTACACGACATAGAGGGGGACTCTTTGGCATCCATCAAGGTACACAAAGAGCTGGCAGATCACAGCCGTGACACACGCACACCTGTTGATGCACGTCAGTCGCCACTTGGATGCATCGGCACCTGCAGCTTTAGGATTGCCTGCCTGGACGTCATCATCTTCTGCATACGCCATGTGTGATGTGATCTGTTCTTTGCTTGTTGTGTTTTTATGTTTTGCACAAACTCTTGTTGGCGGCTCGTGCTCCCGCTGTACCTGCGGTGCTGCTGGCGGACATGGCGTGATGCTGCTTGGCGATGGCGCGGCACTGCAGCTGGAAATAGACCTGCTGAAGAAGCTCAACCACGTCAACATAGTGCAGTACATCGACACCATCCAGACCGAAACGCACCTGCACATCATTTTGGAGTAAGTGTCACACACATACCAAAGTACCTTCAAATGTACTTCAGAAGTATCAACATCTGCCCTGCAGCTCGAGCACTGATCGCATATCTTACATTTCAAGAAACAAGCTCGATTCGTAAAAGTTAGCCTGTGCCAATGTCTGGGTTGAGCAGCAGGGATGCAGCACCAAGTGTAGCAGAGCAGCGGAACAGGAACCACACACTCAAAGCTGAACAAAGCTGAGCAGCAGCAGCAGCAGCATCTGAAACCGCATGCAGGCCAAACCCCTGCAGGGTGAGCACTCTTGCCCTGTCACGTCTGCTAGCGTTGGGCGCTCTGTGTACCAGGGTAGGCGGCAGTCGCAATTGCAAGGTTGGCCTTTGCAGGCATCCCACACACGCTGAAGCCTGCACTCGGTAGCTGAGACTTGCATGGAGTTGTCCTGTGTTGCGGCTGCATTGTTTGCGCAGGATCATGGAGTCCTCGCTGTCCGCCATGTGCAAGAAGTTTGGCAACTTCTCAGAGTCCCTGACTGCCATATACATGACACAGGTTAGAGGCATGCATTGTCGCAGCTGGGGCCGCAGCTGTTGTGCATTGCGCTGCTGTCGCACATGTAGCCCTGCCACATGGTGCTTGCGGGCATGCTGGGGTTGCAGCTGGTGGTTCATGGCTGATGCGTGAAGGAGTGGGTGCATGTATGCCGTGTCACACGTGTGGGTAACTTGCATGAGTCAGTAATTGGTTTTCATTTTGCCCACCAGATTGGCACTGTCTGCCAATGCCACGGCCGATATGTGGTGCACATTGCTCATAAGGTGCCACCACATTACTTGTGCACCTGTTGGAGAAGCATGTGCGCAGTTTTCACACATTGGGTTGTGCCCAGCGAGTGCAATGTAGCACATGGCTATGCATTCATTCGCTGATGTGGACTGCCTGGTGTGCTACCTGCTTCTCTTGTGCTGTCACACCAGGTGCTGGAGGGTCTCAAGTACCTGCATGATCAAGGAGTGCTGCACCGGGACATCAAGGGTGCTAATATCCTCACCACAAAAAATGGGGTGCTGAAGCTTGCCGGTCAGTGTTTTTTGACGTGCTTTGTGGTCGCAAGCATGCCTGCAATGTAGACATGAAAGTGTTTTGTGTCCGTGTGTATGTCCTGTGTCCGTGTATATGTCCTTGTACTCTGCAGCCTCTGTGTGCATGTGCGGACACCATACTGACATGCATTTGCATGTCATGTGCACCAACATCAGTGGCAGTTGGCGCACCTGTGCCGAGATGTCAGCCCTACCCGGTGGCATTCCATGCGGCTTGCAGACTTTGGTGTTGCGATTAAGCTGAGCGACAACTGCGATGGAGAGGACATGGACGTGGTGGGGACACCCTACTGGATGGCACCTGAAATCATAGAGATGAAGGGCACCACATCGGCATGTGACGTGTGGAGCGTGGGCTGCACAATCATCGAGCTGCTCACAGGTACGGTGAAGTACGTGGTCTGGCACCAGGCACTGCGAGTTTGCGTGCTATTCATGCGCCAGGTGCCGGGCTTGTGTTGTGTGTTTCTATGTGGCAAGCTGTGCCTCAGCACCACACGTGCCACATGTTGGCGATGCGCGCCGCCAGCTACTGCCTCAGGAGTGCACAGCATGCGGAGCTGTCAGCATATGGCAGTGTCATTTTGCTGTGCTGACTCAGCAGGCTAGCGCTGCCCCCCCCCCTGGTATGGTCTGCTAACGTTCCTAGGCTCACGCGAGCGTGCTGTGGTGTGTGGTACCTGCTGCTGCCTCTCTATTGCAGGGAAGCCTCCATATTACGACCTGCAGCAGATGACTGCCCTGTACAAAATTGTGCAGGTACGTGCATGAGCCTATGCAGCGGTATGCCACCTCGCAATCCTGAAGCATCTGTGATGAAGTGTTGCACAAGATTTGGTGCCTGTACACCACCTTGCAAGGGCTAAGCGTGTACTAGAGTATGATTGACTGCCGCAAGAGCACTGATGGGCTTTGTGTATCAGTGTGGTGCGCATTGGGACACTGTGTGCAGTGTGCCCACATGTACCCCATGTGTACACGCGTGTGTACACACAGAATGCATGCATCGCTTATGTACAGGTCTTAGTGCCGTTACATGCCCCAACACACATTATCACACACACACACAGCTACCATGGCTGCATACAGTATATCAAGCGCGTGTGCTGCATGCAAAATTGCGGTACGCAGGACGACCACCCTCCACTGCCAGATGGCATATCCGCGGTACTGCAGGACTTCCTGCTGCAGTGTTTCAAGAAGGAGCCAGCCATGCGCAAAAGTGAGACCACCTCTTAGCACCAACACAAGCTCGGCGCGCTGGTGATGCTGGGTGCTGGTGTTGCTTGATCATTTGCAGTGGCAGCAGCAGGCCGAGGCTAGCAACCTGTCTGTAGGTGTCACTGCGCGTTGTTTGCTTGCTGCTTGGCAGCGGTGTCTGGTGTACCTGACCTCCACCCCAATCGTTTCTGCTACTGCTTGATTATGTGTAAGGCACCGCTGTGGTCACGTGTGCGCGTGACACACCTTGCTGACTTGTGCGTGCACACTGCTGTGTGGCAGGTGCGGCGGAACTACTGCAGCACCAGTGGCTCAAGGACCCCAAGAACCACCTCAAAAAAATTGGCGATGACAAGGTGAGCGCCGGTGTCACACACGCACTGAGTCTATCTCACCTCTTGCCTTGCTGCATACATGTGTATTTTGAAGGGCCTGTTCTGGCGTCACTTCGCGTCCCCAGCAGCGCGTGTGTTTCATTGTGACAGCAGCGGCCGCTTGTGTGATGGGCTTGAGCTCCGAGCATGCAACGGCCTTTGCGTGTGCAGTAGTCTGTTTAGAGCTACTGCTCACGTATCATTCTATGTTGTTGGTGTTTGGCGCGCGCACCGTGTGCAGCAACTGGTGAGCCAGGATGCCAATGCTAAGACGGAGCGGGAGCGGGTGCTCAAAACAGTGCGCACATACGCCAAGCTGCCAAGGGAGGGCATGAGCGAAAGGTGCGCCCCGCATGGGCCTGGCAACCAGCATCTTTTGTGTCTGCTAACTGCCGCGTGCACTTTTTCCCCCTTGGTGCACACTGGTAGCACCTCCGCGGCAGTGACACTGCATGTTATCAACCCCATTCGAGGGCGGACTTAGGCATGGGTCACCTTTTCGGAGCGCTTGTGTGGTCGGTCCATGCAGCTTTCAGCTGTGGTGTGCTGTGCTGTCTGTTCACCCACAAGTTATGTGGCTGCTGCCGCACGGCACAGTGGTAGAACAGTGCCACTGTTTTGGAATTCTTCGTACACTGCAGTGGGCACCACTGTGTTGCGCATGCCCCAGAATGTGTACACACTTTCTTAAACTTCAGCAAAAGTATATGGCTGAAATGGCTTTGCCACTTCCCGCTCATGCATGTGCGTGTACAATCACGCAGGGATAAGAAACACCTGGAGGACATGTGTGACCAACTCACAGAGGGGGTGGAGGAGCGGACCGTACCTGCTTCGCACATTGCAGGAAGTGGCAGTGGCACCGGCAGCGGCGGCGGCAGTGGCACCATGAGCGCAGCCAGCGCGTCTGGCACAGGCAGTGCGTTTGGCTCTCGCGTCAGCAACAAGTTGCGCTCAGCGGGCGGCAAGTTCTCTCGACAGTCCTCATCACAGGTGAGCATCACTGCAACACACACACCACACATGGTTGGGTCTGGTGGTAGCTGCAGAGGTTATGAGGCTTGACGTAAGGTGCGGGTGTTGCAGACAATTGCACAAGGGTGGGTACCCAGGTCTCGCAGTGCACACGAGCTGTCCTGGTTGCGGGAACTGCTGGCAGTGCGCTGCAACCCTCACAACATGTGACAGGGCAGTTTGCATGTAAGCGTCAGGCAGCGCAATGGCATGCCATGCATGACTCCGCATGAAGCTTGACTTGTGACCACTGCGCTCATGGCTGCTGGTAATCGGCACAGGCGGAGCCAGTGCACCCTGCCGGTGATGATGACTGGGATTCGGAGTTTGGGCATGGGATGGTGGCGCCCAAGCCCCTCAGACTGGGCAACATTGGCAACATTGCACCAGACTCGGAGGAGGCCCGGCAGCACAGACGTGCACTGGAGGGGTCAGGAGTGCCTGGGGAAAAGGCGGAAGGTGAGCGCTGCTGGTGAAAAGTCAAGGTTGCACTTCACATCAGTATCCAGTGCATGCTGTCAGTACGTCATGGGTGGTGTTCTCTTTGCTACTTTTGTATCAGGTGCGGTGGGCCTGGTGGCATCAGGCATGTTGCAGAAACCAGGGAGCACGTGCTACCATGATGTGCTACCATGACGCGCTGGCGCATCAGTGGTGGTGCTATTTGTTTGCCATCAGTACAGGTGGACGCACCTGACGCAGGACGTTCCATGGCGCATGCACATCAGCTGGATCATCATAAAGGTCAATGTATACCGCGCGCTTTGCTGGTGTTTGATGTGCCTGTCATGCAGCTGCCAAGCGCCTGTCACATGGTGACCTCAACCAGGATGACCTGGATGGCTGGGATGAGGACCTGCACTCACAGGAACCAGCACCAATGCTGCGACTCCCCACACCTGGCAAGCCCTTGGTGAGCACACTTCACATACTGTTCGGCGTGCCGGAATGAATATGCGTACCCTGCGTGGTCTACACCAACCCGGCTAGCTAAGATAGTTGTTGTTTGTGTGTGCGTGCATGCTTAAAAATAAATCAGTGCTTGTGGCATGTTGATGCGTGTGGGGTCCTGCTACGCTTGTTGTATGCTAGCACAATGATTGCCTCCAGTGTGTCACCTCCAGCGCATGCCAACCTCATACCGTGCATTGCACATGCCAGGCTGTTAACACATCTGTTCGCTTGCGGTTGGCGGAACCCCTCTTGTGCGCAGCATGTGACCACGCGGTCACTCACCATGATTGGCGAAGAGGTGAGTACATGACATCAGCCACATACTGTCATTAGTCACACATTACGTGCACTGCCCTGCACTGTCAACGTTCAGCTGCTGCCGTATTCACATATGCTGCCGTATTCACATATGCCATACAACTTTGTACTGGTCCCCATGCCATGTCATTGCTGTACTGCAAGCCATGCTGCTCAGTTTCCATGGAATGTCATGTCGTGGACCATTTTGCGCCCATGCTTAAGGCAGACTGATTTTTTTGGTGTCGGTGGACCTTGCACACTACAAACTGCGTTGCTGATGCCCAAGACCTGTGGCTGCTGGCCCCGCACTGCCTGTGTGTGTGACAGGCAACAGCGCTGCAGAAGTTTGTGGAGGATGACAGTTTGGCAGAGTTTGATGACCTGGAGATGCCAGTCGGCATTGCGAGCGGCGAGGTGTCACCGAGGGCCCAAACACAGGTTGGCATTCACACCTGCTGCAGGCACAATTTAAATCGCTGTTACCCTTTGTCGCTCGCAAAGGCGAAGGCTGCTGCATGTGACTTGTACAGCTTGTGCGTTAGCTTAGGGCCGTGTGTCTTGCACAGGTGCAGCTGGCCTGCTGCGTGCACGCTGTTGTACCTCCAGGACGTGTTCCATCTTGTGTGCGTTGTGTGCGCCATGTTGGCACCTAGCATGTCCCATGTTGGTACAGGCATTTGCGTGCACTGGTGTACCGTGCCTTTGTGCCACTTGCATGCAGCATGCTTGTCACTTCTCACTACTTGGTACCTGGTGCTGCCCCTTGGTGCACGGCATGCATTGTAAGCATTCACCCCACTTGATCTGGCACTGGCGTCTGACCTGGTCCATGCCTGTGGTGTGCGCGTGTGCATGGCCTCTCCTGTGGCATGGCTTGCAGGGTGGTGCATTGGCACGAGCACTCCAGCAGAAGCTGCGCATTCAGCAGGTGAGTTAGGCTGCACTTGTGTGGGCACACACTCTGAGCTTGCATTTCAGACTGCTGTGTTGTAAATGCCGCAGCAAAGTGTCGTCTTTCACCGATTATAATGGCAGCACACTGCTGCTGCCCTCACATTACCACTGCCCTGTGCACCTACGCTATTGTGGACAACCAGCTTGCTGGTGCTCGAACTTGGCGCTGTCAGTTGCCACTGCTGCCAACTGCTTCTGCTGCTGCTAATGGTGGTGGTGGTGGTGGTGATCGGTGGTGATGCTATACGCAGACAATAGTGAGCTTGGAAGGTGACCCGTTTGGCGGCGACTTTGAGGCAGAAGTGGAGGAGAATGAGGACGAGCTGGGCAACAGGGCTGAAAGGGTACGTACACCTCAAGTGCATGCAGTGCCGGCATTCACAACCACTTTAGTGTTAGTAGGCAGGTGGATATATTGCAGCTCCGAAGACAAACGAGCTTGGGGATAGGGCAGCATGGCAATTCACACCTGTAACTTGTTGTGGATGGTACGCCCGCTGCAAAGATTATGTGCCAGGCTTGGTTAAAGCAGCAGTGTTAAGACCGCTGCTTTGCACTGATGCTTTGCGTCATGCCAGATGTTGCATTGTCCAGCATGCTGTGAACGTACCGGAAACGCTTAATTGAAGTTGTGTTCATGATTGTGTGTGCATGTAAGTAACCATGTGCATACTCGTTGCTCAGGTGCTCCAGCCGCACAAACATGGCACGTGCTTGTCTGTCTGTAACTGCAGGACATGCATGCACGAACGGGCCAGGCTGTGTTCATGGAGCTGTGCAAGCTGGAGCAGGTTACCACGGAGGACGAAGTCATAGAAATCTGCACATACGTGGTGAGCATTTTTTTCACAGCTGCTGCAGTGTGCCTTCGGGTGTCGCTGGTAATGGTGTGTTTACTCACCAGCACTGGTACATCTCCCAGTGTCAGTGTCCTTAATGATGCATACCTTAACCCAGTCGTGCACCGGAGCCTCACACGCAGAATGCAACGCCAACCCTCTGGCTGAGCCCATGGTGCTGGCTGTACCTGCCCTATAGCACCAGTCCACACCATGCGCGCCGCGTGCACCCCTGCCACATGTCATGCACATCAGTCACCACACAGTCAACCGCCAGATTGGGGTGGACACATGGCACCAAACTTACCATTGTGCTCAACCGCGCCCATCCCCTGAAATTGTTGCTGCGCACTGCAGGCGTCGCAACTGTCAGCATGCCCCGAGGCGCGCTTTTACATCATGTCTGCGGACCACGGCGCAGCCCCCATCATACAAATGGCGGACCTTGACATGCCGGGCGCCCTGCCATACATTGTCTCGCTCGTCAACCAGGTGTGCAGTACATCCTTCCGCTTGGCATCCACCGAATGGTCAGGGGTAAACTGCACTTGACGCATGGCTGCTGCGCCATTATGGCACTTTTGCAGCGTGCCTCCCACCTTTCACACACCCCTGGTACACAATATGTGTACATGGTGCACGTGCATGTTCACATGCGTTTGTCAGTGGGTGCGAGCTTAAAGCGGTACCATGCAGACTGAAGTACTGCACCGGTGCCGGTTCTCACATGCTCATCTCATCAAGCACAGCACGCCCTCACACTTGTCTGATGCGCTCCTGCCGTTGTTTGCCTCGTTGCTTGTTCTCTGCGGTACTCACTGCACAGATGGTGCAGGACAACCCCCGTGCATTGGAGCATCTAGCCCTGGTTGGCATAGTGCCACGCATCATTGGGTTTGCGCACATCAAGAGGGATGGAAAGGACCCCCAGGTCGGCAACGGCCCGCGCATCACTGCTGCTGCCTGCTTTATTATGCCACCGCAGTGCTGCTATGCTCATTGCCAAGCATGCCTGTCGTACTACAATGCACCTGTTATTGCAGGGCCGCCGTGCTAGCTTCAACGGCATGCACACGTGCAAGCACGTTCGTCGCTGCAACATGAAACCTTTTGTGCCTTAACACTGGTGCCATCAGCAGTGGCGGCTTACGCCCAAGTACTGTATGCACCCTCCCTGTGTTTCTACGCCCTGCAGGCACCATCCCTGCGGTCAGAAGTTGCCAAGTTTGTCAAGGCTGTCTGCAGCGCCTCGGAGCTTACCCTGCAAATGTTCATCAGCTGCGGCGGCATGGAGGTCAGAGTGCGGTCTACACAGCTCTGTGCAATGCACAGAGCATCCTGTCCTCCTCCAGTGTACCACACCAGGAAGGGCTGTTGGATGAAAGTGGCAGTGCTCAAGCTGCATATCATGTCATGGCAACGATTTGCAGCACATGTGCTGACATGCAAATCCACTGATGCTCTGGCGCAACTCTCGTCAAGGCATGAGTTGCATGCATTTCCCCAACAAAGCATGCCAGAGGTGGTAGTGCCATGCAGTAGTGGCCACATAAAGTATGCAGTTTCATGGGAACAGGTTACCTACTCCGCGTTAAGACAAGGTGGGCCAGCAATTCTGTGCACACGTGCGTGCATTCTGTGCTAGTGTCTTGATGGTGTGCTGTGTGTGCTGTACACCACATGGTGGTGCTGATGTATATGCTCTGCGCTTGTGTGCATGCAGGTGCTGGCGGACCTGGTGAGCGAAGCCAAAAACATGGATGGGCAGGGCGTGCAGCGCGAGGTCACTGAGCTGGTGCACATTGGTGTGGATGGCATACTGGAGGTTTTTGCGCTGCAGGTGAGAGAGCAAGTGCACCACCACCCACCATTTTGCATGCCCCTGGCTGCCGCTGTCCACTTTGTGCACTGACTGTCCCACGCGGTGCTGATGGGCCACTGCAGCACAGATGCGGGCACAACTTCCTAGAGCACTGATCATGTGCCCTTGATGCATGATGTGCTGCCCCCCCGTGCCCTAATGCATGCTCCCCGTTGTGCTCCTCGGCTGCCTTGTGCCTGTGGTACAGCGGATTCGGCGCAATGACTTCTGCAGGCTTTTCTTGCGGCTGGGCCTGCTGCCCAGCATCACGGTGAGCTAGTGTTTCACCATCAGCGTGTCCTGGCACTGCTCCTGCTGGCCCGCATGCTTGCATGGACCACACCTGTGATAAATGCTCACTCACGCTGCATGCACAGCAGTTTCCATTTGCACCATATTGGGTGGCGATAACTGTGCATACTTACAAGTAAACCAGTTTAGTGGAAGAGCTGTTCTTTTGCAGGCGGATGCACACCCGTTGCCTCAAATGAACAGCGCTCTCGGTCCTCAAAATGTGTGGCCATAGCCACCCCTGCACTTGCACTGCCTTTTAAGCACCCTCATCTCTGCACGGCAACTCGCCCTCTCAGCATAAATCACCACATACACCTGCACGCCACCTTTGTGCCACGCAGGACACACTGTCCCATCTGCTGGCGCGCACCATCAATGGCAGCGCACCACGTGCCCCTGGTGCATCTGGTGCTGGCAGCGGCTCCATGTCTGGTGATGGCCACAACCGACCAAGAGCTGTGTGCTGGGAGTACTTGGTCAAGTGCGCGCACATCTTGATCACATTCTCAAAGTCCGACAAGGCTGTCAAGGAAGGCATGGCAGATGAGAAGTGCCTCAGCGGTGAGTGTGGTGCTGCTGCCAACTTGCATGCAGGTTTGCCGGCGCCGGAATTCATGGCAAATGCCATGTGTGTGTTGCTGATGTGCAGGGGCAGGAGTGCGCAGCGTGTGCCGAATGGCTGAGGGCATATGCAGGGCGACTGCCAGGCACACCATGTGCATTCGTGCTGCCTGCTGGCGCCAGGCCTGCCCAAGCGTCTGCCATGCTGGTGCTGCGGAGCACAACTTGACACCTCATTGTGTTCATGTCTGGCCTGTGTGTGTACACCTGCGGCAGGCATCATGGCGGCCATTGCGGATGTGGCGGCCAAGTCTCTCATGCAGCAGCAGGTGCAGCAGCAGTCCCAGCAGCAGGCGCAGCAACACATGCAGTTCCACGCCCTGCTGGTGACGCTCCTGACGGTGATCAAAAACATATCCATGGAGCCCAGCACACTGGACCAGCTGGCGGCATCCAATGCCTTCCAGACGCTCATACCCGTGATAGACAGCAAGGACGGACAGTATGACAAGGTGCGAGCGTAGTGTTGGCACCATCCGTATATTTGGTTTTCAGATACGTATTTTTGTACGTATATCTGCCGTATATACGTATGTACCCCGTACTTTGCCGTATTTGGTAAAGGCTAATCACCAAAACAAGCA